>VZRV01005213.1:0-39883 GCA_013398115.1 Falcunculus frontatus | reverse complement strand
GGGGGGGGGGGGGGGGGGGGGTGTGTTTGGAGGAAAAAGGGGTTTTTGTCTTAATCTCTTTATTTCATTTTACTCTGAACTCTGTTAGTAATAAATTTTCTTTCATAGTCTTTAAGTTTGAGCCTGCTTTGCCTTTCTTCAAACCTCTTATCTCACAGAAGGTAAGAAATGCGAACTAATCCACTACGTGGACTCAGACGATCAGAGCAGTGTTTCACTCATATTTTGCTATTATTTGCATGATGACCACGTACTAGAGATCATTCTCTGCACATGCAAAAGCAGGGAAAATAATAATGAATATAATTCTCTGCTAGAAGATTATGGTCTTCACTATGTCTTTCATTCTCTTTGCTTTCATTGAACACAGAAACATGATGGAGCATGAGCCACTGTGAAACACTGGAAGTGGAGGCAAGACCAGCCTAAGTTCTGAGCACTGTCCCAGCATCCAGATATGACTTACAGTGATTAAAATGCTCCTGTGATTTATTACTGATAAAGGAAGAGCACCATATTTAATTCTCTCTCTATAAATTGTTCTTCCATCTTCAGAAATGTTTGGGAGCTGAATCCAGTTTTTGGGGGTTTTTTCATGTTTTTTATGCTGCATTTTTTATTGCTTTCATTACCATAGTTGTCATATGAAGAAACATATCCACTGCTTAATGTGCAAACATATATGAGGACACAGTTCTTGATGCAAGGTATTGCCATGCAAGAAATACAGCATCAGACAAGACATTCCATTCTTTTCATATTGTTAGCTTTCTGCACAGTCCCGAAATTGTGCTGGAAATTTAAAATGTGCAGATAGTGAAAGCTGCTGTTCGTGTGCTGCTCACACCTCTTCTAATACGCCAAAATATTTACCTTGCCTTCGACTCTGAATAGCCATCTTCACTGCTCTTTTTTTGAAAGTCTTTAATGGTACAAATAGAGAGCCAGTCTTGACCTGAAGACTGTTTTTCTTTGTGTATGTATTTTAAAATACTCATTATGATCAGCACTTAACAGTCAGGTTTTCTGCATTTAAAGCAAATTTAACTTGAATTGTCTTTGAGTAATAGGCCACTGTGTGATGCTTCAAAACCTAACTAACCAGCAAAATTATTTTAGGCTAGAGAACTAGAAAGACACAATCTGAGGGTTTTGGTTTTTTGTAATAGCCTTGTGTCCCTTTCTGCTCATAAGCAACAGCACCTCAAAGACTACAACTAAACTGCCCCCACACATCTAGAAACATAAAGGCATTGGCAGGAATGTCAAAACTCTAAACCAATAGACTGCCTTTTCTGGGGCACTCTGAGGATCTACGCATGTGTAGCTTGTGTGGAAGAGGCTGTGAAACCGGGGTCTTGGTCACCACTTCTTCCTGGGAACATAACTCCAGGACACCCGTACAGTAACGCAGTTTTAAAAAGTTGTTCTACCTTGTACTCGAGATCGTCACCTATCAAATAAAAAGGTATAGAACAGAGCTCTAATAAATGTGATATTTTGCGTTTTCCTGACTATGATACTTGGAATAACCTTAATGAACCTTGAAGCAATAAATTGAACCTATAATGCATGTTTAGCATCAGAATTGAAACAAACAAAGAGGATGTTACTTTGTCCATTTGAAATATCTTCTGAGAAGAGGATTAATGCACGTCCTCATCTCTGAAGGGTTATTCTCTCCTGTTCCCTATCTTCCCTTTTTAACAGTTCTTTACAGTTAGATTGAATTTTCACCACACTGAAAGAGTCTTTTGCAGTTTATAGACTAAAGATGCTTACCGCATTGTTCCATCAGTATTTTTGAGCTGTCATGTGCCAAAATACCTTTATTTTAAACAAAGATGTAATACCTCCCTGAAACAGAACTTGAGCACAGCTTTTGGAAGCTGAGTGTTTCCACATATGTAAAAACGAAGTGATTATGATTAAATTCACTGAAGGTTATTTATACCTCAGAACTTACTGTCCTGAAAGTGCCTGTCCCATTGGAAATATGATTCAGATGCCCTGAACTGAAGAAATATTTTCCTTTTTCCTGTGTAAAATACGAAACAAAAGACAACTGAAAACAACCTCATTAAAACAATTCCTTTGTCCTTCTTTGACAAAATAAATTTTAAAGGCACATGGCAGTTTCCCTACATAGGTGGTCTATTTCATGTGTTAACCTCACAACGACCTCTGAGATACGCTGTGAGTTATTGATGAGTTCTGAGGATCTTTAATCTGTTGAAAATCAACACATTGTGCAATGAGAGATATCAGGTTTTCAGTCTATTGGAGACTAAATTTCCAAGTGCGAGAGATTTCTTTCAAAATCATTTCTCGTCCTTGGCCAATTCCACCTATGCTCGAGATGACCCTTCCCTGTTGGGCCATGTTCCCTTAACTGTTCAGGAAGACACAAGCAGGTTTTCATGATTAGTTGCAGGGAGCTGATGTCATCATTGTGTGCATGTGTGATGTTTAGGTATGCTCCCGGGATGACTACTGTAAGTGTTTTTCTTATTTAGTAGTCCTAGTGCTTTTTACCACACTTTTATTATAGGCTGAATGTCTTTGCATGTATGAAGGCAGCCAAAAGAAGCTTCTCTTGGTAAGGAAAAATGGATACCATGGGCCAGACCCTCAGCTGGCATAAATCACTCTGCTCTCAAAGCCACTGGAGACATACCAGCTACTTCACAGAGGAAGCAGCCATGTGTTCTTTGTGACTTTCTTTTTTAGAAGCATCTTTATAGAGTTACAAATGTGTTTCATATCCTTGGTCCTGGGAGGAGAACAAGCCAACACTTGAGTATATTACAGCTTTCTAAATACAGTAATTTAACGATGCCTGTTAATCAGTCAGCTAACTTGCATGGAAAGTCTTTACAAATGAGAAAATATAACTTTTGGTTGTTACTGTTAGAATTTTTTTTTTAAATATAATTGGTGTCATTTTTTCAGTGCCAAGTAAAAGCAGAGGCATTTTCCACCCTCTAAATCTTCCAAACTGTCACTACCCATAGTCTGAGACAGTTGTGAGAGAAGAGTTGAACTGCTTCAGGGTTTAATGCGGTCTCTGTGGGGGCTGGGGCTGTCATTGCCCAGTGATGTAATTTCATTAGTTTGTACAAAATGGTTGGGCTGGTACAAGTTGCTTGCAGACACTTACATTCCTACTACCTACATAGGAAAACAATTTTTAATAGCAGATAGCAGAAACAGGATGGAAATGTTCTTGCTTGAACTGGTGCCACATGGCTGCATCAGCCCATTAAGGGGTGAGCCAGGGGCAGTCTTTCATCAGTCTGACATACCTATAGTTGACTGGAACACAGAAATACTGCCAAGTTAGCAAGAAAAGAGAGGAAAAAATATCCCTGAAGGTATGCTTCTGAAATTTGTTTTCCTGAGACTTATTAAATAGGCCGGGGAGGACCATTATATCACCCCCTGTCACCTTTTGTACATCACAAGCCATTTAAACTTCACTCAGCTATTCCTATACACAGCCCCAAAGCTGTCAGAAGGTTTAAACATTTCTGTAGTCTGAAAGCAGCAAGGGCATCCAGAAAAGGAACTGGAAGGACCACAGTACTGCTGACACCTGAAGCTCTAGACTTTGCAGTGTACTGTGTATGTGGAAGGTTAGTCCAGACAAGCTCAGGAGATGAACCAAATTCCACATTGCAAAGTAAGGTTTAAAAACCCCTGAAAAAACTGATCTGGTAGTCCTTGTTAATCTAGTATCACAAGAAATTTTCTCTTGATCTCTATGGTTATGAAGATGTTCTAGGTGACTGCCTGGGGAAAGGGCTGTACTATAGCAGACCTATAGGGTATCTGCTAGGAACAATTGGACTTCCACCATATGGTGAGGCATGCCTGGACCACCAAGCTGTCTTTGCCAAGGATTAATAACATCTCTATAGCATGAGAGGAATAGATCTGGAGTAGCCCATTTGAGCTCAAATGATGTTCCAGCTCTTCCCCAGGACAATTGTTACTGTGGTTGTACTATGAAGAATCCTTGTTTTATAGATGTATGTGTGTACCATGAGAAGGACAGAAACATGATTAGGATCTGAGAGCCCCGTGAGAGAAGTCTCGTATACTTTGATTTAAACTCAGGAAGAGTGACTTTATGAGCCTCTGTGCTGTCTCTGGCAGTGACATGTCATATATGCTCTTGCCTGCTTTCTTTCCTTCCCCTGCACCTCGATGGTTTTGCAGCCAGATCTGAATATTCCCATCCAGCTGTCAGCCAAGCCAAAAATAGTGATATTGTATGGGAGAGCATATATGCAGTTGTTAAAACCAGAAAGGAAATAGAAAAAAAGAAAGGTAACTTCAAACAACATGACCTTTAATCATACATCTTGATCACAGAAGTTTAAAATGCTCATGACCAACACAGATCTAGACAAATCCTCTATGGGAGCAATAGTGTAGTGAAACAATGATCACTACATATTGAGAAGTTACTGCCAAGCCTTAGGCTGCTAGAAGAAAATACAGAAAACTGGATATGGCACAGCTAGGTAATAAGCTGATCTGGGTTAGGTGGAGCTCATGTGAGATGATCAGCTGGTGAAGTAAATTTAGTGACCCTTGTTTGAGCACTGCTTCTTTTTTCAGACAACAGCAGTCAGACACCACAGACTTTCACGGTTATGGGATCGGATTGTCTTGTTTCCTGCTCTACTCATCATATTTTGTATTGCACTTACACTGATACTTACAGCACCCTACACATGTGATCTTCAGAATCAAGTATGCAACAATAAAGTCTGAAACACCAGATACTATGTTCCATATTGCCTGCTTCAGTATTTTACACTGCTAAATGTGAGCTTCTGCTTATAAAACACTTTTCCCACATGAGGAAAAAAAAAACTAATACAGGCCCGATATGCCTCTTGTTGTTTGACTTCACACTGTAATATGCCCATTAGGTGGAATTTTGAATTTTAGTTCTCGAAAGTATGTAAAATGCTAATTAATTAAGGTGGATATTTCTCCTAATACAGATAACTAAATGCTATTAAAATATCCATAATAGGATAAAAGTGGCATAACATTCAAAGCTGTGACAGCTCTCTATAACACTAATGAGTAAATGCCAACTGATTACAAAAGACACAATTATAGAGGGTTAACAGCTATGAAATTAATAATGCTCGTTAATCTCTAGGTAAGGTTTAATAATCACTTGATTGTTATTTAATTCACAATAACTCTCCATATTAAATCTAAATGAAGGGTTATGTTACCAATTTGATATTTGTATCTTTAACCATGCCACTGGGAGTTGGGTAGCTAAAGCCTTGTTCTTAGCACTGAGACCATATAATCTGAATAGGAACCTTAATTAAATATTACTGAATGTATTTTACTTGGCAGTAGAAGGGGAAAGACAAAGTCTTGGATCTGAACAGAAGCCTCAGATGTACTGGCAGTGCTCGGGGGGAGGAAGGGCTATGATTCATGCTTGATTTGTTTTGTTGGAATGAGGTAGAGCAGCTAAGTTTAGATACCTGCAACTTGGGCCAAACTTTAAAAAAAGTTGTGGAGTGGAGTAGAGCAAGACAGGGAAAGAGAGAAATCAGTCAACAGCTTACTTTGGTGTCCTTCTGTTGCCTGAGTCCTACTACTTAACCATTCATTGTTCCTGTGAGTAGTTTCTGGTTGCAGATTGGGTTTCCTTTTCCCATCCATTGACGTGCTAAATGGTCAGCAGTAATATTAACTGGGTGAGCATTATTTCTTTTCAATTAAAGAGTGAATAGAGTTTAGAAATGGAATATAAAGCCTAGCACCTTAATCTAAACATCTTTGTGTTTCGAAATCTCTTTACCCTTCTTTGATTACCAATTCAAGCTTCAGTTTCTGTAGAAACAGTAAAACAATGGGATCATGATTGAATCTAATATTTATGCCAATACTGATGTACTGCTTGGCTATGCCAAAATACTTAAGTACTGCTCTTTTTAGTCCAGCACTTCAAGCCCTACTGCATCAAGAATTGGAGTGTGGAAATGGGAAATGGATTCTGCACTGCTTCTTGCATTATCAGTTTATCAGTTCAGCTTGGTCTGATAGTACCTTTTAAAAGTAGAAAAGGTGTAGGATGCAAAGTCTGACTTCCTGACCTCATAAAGCCTGTGGTGATGGAAAGTAATTTGTCATTTTGTTGAGTTGCCAAACAACTCAACTGAAAACAAGGAATCCTAAAAAACCTAACGCTCCTTGATATTTTTAAGACTTTTCTCATTTTATATGTGTTGAAATAATCTAGCATGGATTCATTTCAATTATTGTATTACTCTATTAGTGTAGTACACCAAAAATGTATGAATCAAAAGTAAATAAATATGTCACTGAATGTGAGTACTACTAGCAAATAAAATTATCTCTGTGTAGTTCTTTATCAGGTAAGGGATATCTTTATATGTTTTCTTACATCTTATTGGTCTTCAATAATATGAACAACAACAAAAAGCCGAATCATTTCAATGATGCAATGATTAACTTATGAAGCATGTTGTGGTTTAAGCCCAGCTGGAAATTAAGCTTCTTGCTCAACCCCCTTCTCTCCCTACTTCAACCCAGTGGAACGGGAAGGAAAATCAAAGTAAAACTTGTTGATTGAGATAAGAACAGTTTAATAGTTGAAAATAAAGTAAAAGTACAGTAGGAGTGGTAAATGATAATAATAGTGCTAATAATAAGGGAAAAAATAAGTGAGGCACAATGCAATTGCTCACCACCCACTGCCTGATGCCAGACTCCCCAGACCCAGATTGACCCCTTCTGGGTAACTCCTTCCAGTCCTATAATGGTCATGGCTTTTATGGTGTGGAATATCCTTTTGGACTGTTCAGGTAACCTGTCCTGGCTGTGCTCCCTCCCAGTTTCTTTTGCTCACCTCCTCACTGGCAGAGCGTGAGACAAGGAAATGTCCCTCATTTAGGATAAACACAACTTAGAAAAAAACCGAAACGTGAGTGCGTTACCAACACCATTCTCATTCTGAATCCAAAACACAGCACTGTAATAGCTTCTGAGAAGAAATTAACTCTCTCCTACCTGAAACCAGAATATTTTGTGACAGTGAATCTTGAAGAACGCGTGAAAATACAGCAAAGAGTTGTTATTGTTATGCAAGGTAAACCAGTCATCATGCTGAGAAATTACAGAAGAGAATAAAGAATCAGTGTGATGGGACTTTTTTGCCAACATGAGAAAAAACCTTTTGGTAGAATAAGAAAAACTGTATTATCCAGGCAGACACTGTACTCATCTCTCTTTTCCACTGCCAAAATTCCATTCAAAATGATTTCCAACTACTTTGTTTTGGCTTTCAGTTAAATGATAAAAACCAAAACCCAATAAAACTTCTCTTTTATATAATAAAAACTCTGCCAGAAGCAAAAATGTGAAAAGTAAATGAAATTAGCAAGTAGTCTTAGTAATTAAGAAAGAGTAATAAAAACACCCTAGAGAAAATTGTTAAATTATTCCAGGTTAATAAGAGAGGCACACCCTTTTAATTTTATTTCTTAAACTTTGGAGTGAGTGCTGCTAGAGCTCTTTCTGACACAAATATGAAAATTCAGTAAACTAATGGCAGAGTATTTGAGAAATGCAGGTGAATATTTCTTTTAAATAGCTTTCAAAAGTAATAGCAGATATTTTTTTGTAAACAGCTAAGTTTTAAGTAATTATTTTGTGATATTATGATTTTTTTCATCGGCCTTTGCAGAAGTAGTTTTTTGTAATGTTCCTTCAGAAATTTTGTGAAAACTGTGAAACATTTTGCCCAGTAATTGAACTCATCTTCATAGTATTGTAATAGATGACATTAATTTCTTTTATAGCTGGAGAAAGTAATTTAGCTAGGAGGGTCATCCAGTAATTCTGTGTTAAAACTAAGTCTAAATCTTTTTTTATAATATCATTAATTCTAGACTCTGATGTCTTGACCAGTTCATTAACATTCAA
This sequence comes from Falcunculus frontatus, assembly GCA_013398115.1. NCBI lineage: Eukaryota > Metazoa > Chordata > Aves > Passeriformes > Falcunculus > Falcunculus frontatus. Next base: position 31,891 of record VZRV01005213.1, on the reverse strand, counting down.
TTCTTATATTGTTATTGATTGATTATGAAGGAAAATATAAGTAGCGCTTGACAACTTTCCACGTGAACTTTGTAAGAAATATATTAGAAGGAAAAGAAAAGGTGTATTAAGAAGCATAATTTAAGAGCATCAAAACAACAGAGAAAAACCCAGTATGAAAAATTATTTTAAATAATGTTACTCCACTGCAAATAGTGTTTACTGTGCCAGTAATTATCCCCTGTTTCTGAGTTTGACAGTGTTCCAGGAACTATATTTTTCACAGAGAAGAACTTCTGAACAATTTCAACAACAAAGCAGTTTTAAGAGACTTGTCTGCCACAATTTTACCTTCTTGGGGTTTTGATTTGGTTGGGTTTTTTTAACCTACAGTCATATTGATTAAGGAAACTACAGAAAAAAAGTCTGGCCTTTTGTTGTATTTGACTTATTCTGACCATTTGATAATATCCCAGACCAACAATCAAGATATGACAAAATCTGAAGAAAAAACCAAATGGTTTAGAAATACACTAGCACTACCTTCCTTCCATTTGCTTATTGACAGAGAATTTATGTGCAGATTATCTATTTAATTCACCTGCTATATCTAGAGGCCAATTTAGTAAGAGTTGCTCAGAAACACACAAATACAGGTTTTGAGGAGATATATGTGAATACTAAAATTTTCATAAGATATCATTTGGCTCTTTTTATCATCAGCGTAACATGCAAAACATTTATTTACTGAGGCATCAGACCCAACAGATAGGCAAGAGACATAAATTGTGCCCTAAGGGTTGGCTAAGATTGTGCTTTTTCACTCCTACAGATTTTTGGTGATTTCTGGCATTTAATTAGTATATTAATTCTTATTTGGAAATGATTGTGAGTTTTTTGGTGTCTGCTTAAATTATTTTTAATTTTAAGTGTATCTACCTGGAGATCGTGGACTATTTGCTTGCATCATAAATGGTAAAGAATGCAAGTTGCTAGCTTTGAAATCAGAATTTCCTCAGAGCTTGGGATGCTTACATTTTACTTGCTATGAGGAATAGATGAGGCTGGGTTTAGTGGAGGGTTTGGAATTTCTCAGTGTTCGCAATGTTTCTGATAGGAAGCTTAAAATTCCCGCCTGCCTAATTATAAAAATAGATTATCATAAACCATTTTTTCGTGTTTGTGCCATGGTTTCTTAGTCAAAAGCCAAACTGAACTGCCTTTCATTCCTTTTATGAGCATTTTCTGCTCCAGCTGGGCATCTTATTCTGAAGAAGCTGAAAATATCAGTTTTAAGATGCTGACATTAACACTTCCAGTTTCCTGTTATTTAGGATCACGCAATCATATAATGATTTGGGTTGTAAGGGACCTTCAAAGATCTTGTAGTCCAAACCCCAGTGCCCTAGGCAGGGACACCTGCTAGACCAGGTTTCTCCAAGCCCAATCCAGCCTGGCCTTGAACATTCCAGAGCCGGGCTTGTACATCTTCTCCGGCAATCTGTGCCAGTGCCTCACACCCACACAATAAAAAATTCCTTCCTAGTCTAATTTAAACTTCTCTTCTAGTTTAAAACTGTTGCCCCTTCTCCTATCATTATCTACATATATAAAAAGAAGCCCTCCCTCCTTTTCATAGATCCATTTAAAAGTATCTGATGGCCTAAGTGAGGCCTCTTTTCTAGGCTGAACACCCCAAGCTTTCTCAGCCTTTCATGACAGAAGTGTTCTAGCTCTCTGATAATGTTTTGGCCCTCCTCTGGACAGATCCATGTTTTGGGAACCCAGAGTTAGATGCAGTGGTCCAGGTGTGGTCTTATAAGAGCAGACTACAGAGGCAGAATCACCTCCCCCGACCTGCCAGCTTCTTTTGATGCAGCCCAGGATAGGGTTGGTTTCCTGGGCTGAAAGTGCATATTGCCAGGTGATGTCTAAATTTTCACCTGCCAGTATCGTCAAGCGCCTCTTCACAAGACTGTTCCCAATCCATTCACCTCCCAATATCCAGTGATACTGGTGATTGCCCAGACCCAGATGAAGGACCTTGCACTGGTCCTTGATGAATTTCATGAGGTTCACATATGATGTGGTTTTACATTGATAGTTCCAAATGATAAGCAGGGTCAAGGCTGGGAGTGCACTGGAAAATATAGTGGCAACCTTATTCAGGTTTAGCCTATTGGAATTGCTGTGCTTAAGAAGATTTGTTTTTCGGATGATTTTTCCTTGACCAAGCCAGAAAACTGAAACACAAACCTTGGGAAAAAATACCCCTATTTCTATTCCCAGGTCTGGTACAATCATGTTCCTCTATACCCGAAGACTGATCTAAATGTCATAAAAGATGAGAGAAGCTAGTCCCTCCTAATAGTGTAAATTTATGAGCCAATACTTCTGGTCACTCTGCAAAAGACACAATTTACCATAATTTTCAGCAATATACCTTCTCTTTGGTCTTGTACTAGTTGGGTGTAAGAAGATTTTGTCAGGTATCTTCTTTCAGTTGGAAACAAACTGCTGTGTAAGACTAGCCAATGAATGAAACTCAGCCAATAGGGATTCTTCCAGATGTTTTTTTTTTCTCTTTCTTTTTGTGTGGTTCTTTTTCTCTCTCTCTTTTTTTTTTCTTCTCTTTGTGATTTTTTTCTCTATTATTTGGTATTAAGGGATGTCCATTTTCAGATCAGCTTTTTGGGTATTTTTTTTTGAAAAATACCCTCCTGCTCCCTTCCCAGTCCTAGCTTTTTTTCACTTTCTTAAAGGTACCTTGCCTGCAGTTTGCAGATGGACTCTGAATAAGAGCCTAAGACAGCCATGGGAGAAGATCTGATGGTGTTACATCAGACACATCCCACCTGGGATAGAGGGAAGACTGGAAAGCAATCCTTCCTCCAAAGTTAGAGTGTGCTCATGGAGAAGCACCGCTTGCCTTCAGGGTCCTGTCTTGTGCCACAAGAGCAAGAGCAGAGAACACCTACGTCAGACCAGGGCCATACTCTTACAGCAGGGCTCTGGTTCTGCGCAGCAACATAAGCTCAGTAACACTGATTTCTGAATTGTAACTTGAAAATAAGGTGACCATCCTGTCAAACCTCTAGTCTCTCTCCTTTAGTCTTGTATTGTCTTCCTTCTGCAAGCAAGCCTCAGAAGAAGTTCTTGTTCTCTTGGTCTTGTGATAACTCTGGGAGCTTGTGTGCTGGAGTTGGCTTTCCTGTCCTGGCATGCTACTGGGGTGATATTAATGATAATAATACAAGAAATGTAAGGGTGATATTATGATGGTAAAATTAATCTGATTTGAAAAGGAAAGTTTGTCAGCTTTCACATGACAAAGAATACAGGAAGTAAAAGTATGCAGAACAATTTTAGGGCATGTCAGAACCTTCCTAGGCAGCACTGTCATCCCACTCATTGAGTGGGAAGCAAAAGAAATTAAAGTATGTTCCTTGTTTCCAAATTCCAGACTGGCAACTTTGCTTTTAGACACATTTCAATCTCCAGTTGTGTCTGGAAGGTGTTTGTTTTCCATTTTAATATATAATTTTCCATAATCACATAAGTAAAAGTTTTCTATGTTCAGTGTATATTTCAAATTTTCACTCTAGTAAGGTATTAAAAAAATCAAAAATTCCTGGGTGCAGGAATAGAAAAAGTTCAAAGTTCATTTCATAATCATAAGCAGACATCTGCCTCCCTCTCCTTCCTCCTTCATTCTCTCCCCCTCCTTCTCTTCACTTTTGTTTCATTTTGGTTTTTTCCCCTAAAGCGGTCAAAATTAAATATTCACTTTTTCTCTCTTCCTCTGTATGAGCTGTAATTTCATAATATGATAGTTTTATCAAGAACTAACAACTTTGGTTTGGCACAGAACTATATAATTTTCTAAAAAATAAAGTAATAATTTCAAAGTCTGGGCTAAGGAAGGAAGGAATACTGCAGCTTAGTGAAAGCATATGTTGCTTATGGGGACCTCACAACCACATTCAAATTCAGCTCTTGCCAAATCACGTTACATCGCTAGAACTACTTCTTTAAATTTCCCCAGTGAGGCTCATATGGCAGGCTGTATGCTCCTGCTACACAGTACTTAGGAGGTTCATGGGTTTCAAGGGTTTTTTACCTTTATATTTCTTCTATAAAATGCTTATGCAGTTTAGACATTCACAAATCAAGAACTCATCTTACCTTTTGTGGTTTTTTACATCAGGATTCCCAAACTCAGAATTTCTAAAAGGCATAGTAACATGGAAAAAACTTAATCACGCATGCAGACAATTTTCTGTTGAGCTCTCTGATGGAAGCTGATTGCTTTGTTTTATAGTGAAGCACATGCTGTGTGTATAAAGTATATCTGACCGCATCAGAGCTTGAAGCTTGAGTACTGAGCAGTAATGAAAGATCTAGAGCTGTGCAAAATTATCTAGGTTTAGTTCAAAAAGCATCTATAATTTTTGCAGAAGGCCTTACAAATTTTTACAGCTAGAATTTTTCCACCCTTTCTTGTAGGTACAGGCTATTTTTAAAATTAAAGAAGAAAAAAATGTATGAATACTGTTATTACTGTTATCTTAGACAAAACCTATAAAAAGACCAGAAATATTTTTTTTAGTTGAAGAACCCACAAAATATTATGAAGAATTTTATTTTCTGGGATGAATTTCTATGCATTTTTTCCCCTGCCTTAATAGTAGGCGATATTTAAGACTCAAATCTAACTGAAAGCTCAGAGACAACATTCTTAACAATGTAATGTCAAAGTGGAGACACATTTGGCTCCAAGTATACTATGTCTATGCATACACTTACAGAAGTAAAACAAACAGTGCAATAAGAATGTCACTCTGATGAAATGGATGCAATTTTAGATGGAAAGTGTTTAAAGCTTTGAATGCTCCATGAACTCTTCATAGACAATCTTTTGTTCAAGGACTCAAATTAAAGAAAGTCACATGCACCAAAACTTTATTCCATATTGAGAATCCCTAAGCTTGGAAAGATATTGATAAAAGATCTACCTTAATCCATAATTTTTGTATTCTTATTTCATCAAATGCTATTTAATGTGCTACTGAATTGCAGATCTGTGTTGAAATTTTTACCCTATCAATAGCAGATAGAATAGAAATATTAAATATGTCAAAACTAAATGTTTTCTGAAAACACGTAGTGCAAATTCTGTTTCTTTAGTGAAAAAGAGAGAGGAAAGAAAGGAATTAAAGGACAAAATAATTTTGCAGACTTTCTGGACTCATTCTGTCCTTAAGAAAGGGGTTGTGTCATTTAAGCTATGAAAACACAAAAGTCTTTCAGTTGCATACAGGTGACAACTTTCCAGTCTCATGGCTTTGATGATACAAGAGCTATTTTGCAGTGAAAACTTTCAATCAGTCCTATCTTTGGCCCACTTTTTATTTGGAAGGGCAGGTGATGAAGGTGTCCCACTCCATGAAAGGGGGGTTGGGACTGTATGATATTTATAGCTTGTCCCTTCCAGCCCAAACTATTTTATGGTAGTTGGATTCTATGGTTCTATGAGCATGCAAATTTGTGGTTATTTATATGTCAAATTAAAACTTTTTTTATGGTGAGATGTACCCACAGTTGTCACATTTCGTGTCCCATTTTTTTGGTAAAGCCCAGTCTTTCTGAGTTTCTTGGGAAACAATGAAAAACAGGCCATGTTCTAAACAGAAGATGTTTCACTGGGTCATGTGGACCAATGCTGACAGAGAAAATTATTTAAAATTCACTTGGCTCTAGCTGCTACTGAGTGTATGTATTACTGTGGGACTTTGACATCAGGTCAGCCATTGGGAAAGCTCTCACTTGTCATAGTAAAGTCAACACCACCACACACTAAATGTTTGCCTCTTCTTTTCTATATGGCAGTTGTATATTTTTGATATATCTAAAGGTGAATTTGTCCTTTGAAGATGAAACACAACTTGCTATTAGAGTTCAAATCATAGCCTATATAAGTTCAGGCTAGTAAGAGTGAAAACTTTTGTAATTTAAAGTGGCATTTTATGGATATTATATAAAAATCCACCTAATTCCATTCAGAAAATCACTATATAAAGTTGTTGCACTCAAAGTTGGTTATTCTTCTGGAGCTTTTCCTGCTTCTTGCAGTGTTTGCTCTCTTACATAAAGTTTTAAAGACCCTACATTTCTGACAAGGGATGAAGTTTAAGGTTGCCTTTTATATGCAGCTTTCTTATTCATAAGCAAAAGTTTTATGGTATCTTTAACACACTAGGAAGCAGAAATATGTATAGGGTCAAGAATTACAAGGATGGTTAACTATTTTAGTAATTTACAACATATCTGAAGGCTTTATCCAAGACATCACAGATTTTCACCAAAGATGACTCAGTAGAAGAGCAAGAGCCTACCCTGTATCAGTTCTGACTCGCTGAGACTTGCATGCTATGTTCTGTATCTTCAACTGGAAGACAAAATATCAGGAATGCTGAAAATAGATATATACTATATGTATATATGCAGCATATAGTGTACAAATTTCTATTGAAATAAATTTTTCTAGCAAGTCACAGATCAAATATACCAAGAAAAAAAAAAAAAAAAGAAATTACAGAATCCCAAAGTATGAAATCACAGAAATACTAAATCCTGAATTCTCCAACATTCATGCTCTGGAAAGTCAGCCAGTTCTCTAAAAGCCAGCCTTCATCTTTTCTAGTGTAGTTCTATAAACCAGACAACAAGCACTCTTCAGCTAGAGCTAAAGTGTGAACATTTTATCAGTTATTTCTTAGCTAGAGTATACTCTACTCTCTCATAGTAAGATTAGTGTCGCAGAGCTAACAGAAATCCAATAAGGAAAAGGCAGTGTCAGTTCATAGGGGGAGGAAAATAAACCAGTTTTGGGTCAGAATGCTTTCTATGTATAGACCTATAAGTTTTAAGGTGCCGTTTTGTAGTTATTATTCTGATCATAGCTACATTTTCAACACATATGGTATGTAGTTAAAAGAAAAGACACAGGTCCCTTTTGAGAATGTAATTAACATCAAAGGAGGTGCAATATGGGAGCTGAATCTTGCATTGCTGCTCATTCAGTGCTGGTGATGCACGTTACTGAATCCACAGACACTTTTACTTCTGCATTAACAGAGAGTATGCAGACTCCATGCTTATTTCTCTACACTGAAAAAACCAAATGAAAAGGAAAAACTCCAAACCACTTTGGATTAATATGACCATGTAAACACAGTAACCATTGAAAGCTCTGCTATAGCCCTTTGGCTGGAGCTTTTTAATAAAGCATGAAATACAGCATAGAAAGATTTCTGCTTTGGAAGTTTTCAACTGACTTCCAAGTGAAGTAGAAATATTTCAATTATAAATTGGTATGAGATGAGATGCATTCCTGAGATGTTCGCAGCTAAGGGGATAGCTTATGAACACATACACCTCTCACAAATATTAAGGCAGTCAGACTGTTTAAAACTGTGACAGTCTTATCATTTGCTAACAGAATTTCTTGTAATGTGTATCTGCTGCTGAAATTATAAAATATAGAATCTGAGAAATAAGAATGGATTTCAAAGCTGATTCAAACTCCACTCCCAATGACCAGTATAACTACTCTTGTCTGTGGCATACTAGGAATGGAGACTTTGTTGGCCTTAGAAACCTCTGAGATGCTAAGCAGGATCCAGTTTTGAATAAATGCTGCCTCATAAGTGCCCCAGGAACACCAGCACCATCTGGGGAAGGTTACCTCCTAAGGAATATTCAGATTGGCTTCACATATTGAAAAACAGTCTAAATGAGATGTATAATGACTGTCATGATAAGTGACTGTCTTCTCTGGGTAGCAAAGTTGATAGGATGGTGTGATTCACAGCAAATGCCCAAATAACATCCTTTGTGGTTTTACTTTCTTTATGGATCTACTTCCATGAAAAATTAACAGTTCTCTAGTGAACTTGAAAAGTTACTGACCACACTGGACTTGGCCCAGGAAAAGTTCATAAGCACCTGCTTAACTTTGAAAATAGTTCCAAACCACTATTGTTTCAATTTGCATCCTATTTAAAGGAATTGCTTGAAGATCATCTGCAATCTTTGTAACAGAGAAGAGTCTGAAAAAATAAGAACTGGAACAAAGACAAAGTGACTCTGGATGTTACCACAGATAAGCTTCTATCCAACTGGCAATCTGTTTTAGTGCAGATCAGCTACTTTACCACTAGTAACAGTCAGTTGCTGCTTGTTGAACTCTGCACTTTGATGTAGAAAGATATAAATGACTGTGGATGCTTTAGCATATGGATATGGGAGCAATTTACAAAGAGCAGTGGCATGTGGACTGTAAGTTCTAAAGTGATAGGAAAGCTTTCTGTGCCTTCTTATATTTTAGCCAGACACAACAAAAACTCAAGAACATTGTGACCTTTTTCTTTCTGATGGGAGTGTCTGGATTTTCTTCCCTGGGATCTGTTAGACATACTGCCACACATTTCTGCCCTAAAGTAGGACAGGATTAGTGAAACTTGTACAAACACATGCAAACAAGCCATGTGCTTGGTTTTTTTCTAGCTGTTTCTACCACAAACTGACTCATTTGTCACTTTGTCTGTAATTATCAGAGTAAAATTTTTATTCTTTAATCCTATGAACGCTGAAGTAAGTGTGAAAATATAATAAAAAGCTATGAAGTGTCATTAAGGGCAGTTTTACTTGGCTTTAAGGAGTTCAGTGAACTCCAGTGATTCAAATGATTAGTATTTCAATACATAAGCAATTTCATTATCCTTTCGAAAATCGACACTATTTCCTATACAGCACAACAGCTGTTAACACCCTGATAAATATAGCTTAATTACCCTTCCAGTGTTTTTTGTGTTGTCTTTCTAGGAAGATAAAAAATGGTTTAGTCTTCAATATTGTTAAAATCTCTTGCATTCCTTACCGTTAATATGCGGTACATTAGCATTTTACTGTTAGTAGAGTTCTAAAAAAGTTGGATATTCACTATTTTTTGGTTTAATAAAAAACCCAATTCTTATTTTTCAGGAATTGTCGGATAGTTGTATCTCAGCTATAAGTGAGAGATTATGTTTATAAGCAAAGCTAATGAAGGCATCACAGAGAAAAAGTTAACACCTTGGAAACTGGGCAATAATTGGAGGCAAAGACTTCAAGCATATGCAGCAACAGCTATGCATTTAGTGACAATAATTTAGTGGCTGAAGAGCACAAAATGTTTGATGGGATTTACATAGGAAGGTTGACGGAATGCTTTTGGAAGACTGCAGTTAATATTCATGCCCACAACCAGGAATGTATTGAAATATCTTCATAAGCAAGGGTGGTTTGTAGCCCTTTCAGAACGACTCTCAGTGGAATTAGCTTTGTTAAGGATTTCAGAATGTGCCCACTTGTAGTCTGTATGATACTTAAGCGGATTAGAAGTTAATTTGCTTTTATGCACATATGAAAATATTTCTGGTGTAGAAGCAAGATTTGGTTCTTCTGTTATGATGTTGTACAAATTTCGACAAGATAATACCAAGTCTGTGTTTAATATTTTTTTTAATTGTCTAAGATAACATTAAGTATTGGCATTCTTTTGGTTAAATACCAAAGAGAGCCTCTTATCGCAGAGAATTTATTGAACAGAAAATGAAGACCATACTTTAGACTGCATATAAGTCTTCATAGGGGAACTCTCTGTGCAGTTAGCTTGTGTTCACTGTGTTTGCTGTAGATTGCAGCAGGTAAGAATATGCAGCTGGAAAAATTTACTGGTCTCTGCGCCACATAGTCTTAGTTTGTGAAGATTTACAGAGAGGTGCAATGGTTGTTGCTTGCCAGCAGCTGATATGATCTGCCAGCTCTTCAAAGATTTCCCCTCTGTTTTGTGCTATGAGTCACAGATGTCTATGCTCTGTGAGTCACACCTGCAGTACTTGAAACCGATCTTTGAAGAAAAGTAGAAGACGTGTTCAAACTTGAACATGTAAAGGAAAAGGCATAATGGCTACTCTTTTATTTTCTTTTTGATTTTAGAAAGTTTTTCTTTGACTTCTGACAAGACAAAAATATATCCAACAGTCTTTTGCATTATATTCGTTTTTCAAGGATTTACAGCTCTGTTCCTACATGTATCTGTATAATGTGCTTGCATGACTCTGTGCTGTGGATACTACACTTGTGTATGTGTTTTTATCTATGTGTGTAACATATGGCCTGTGATTTCAGTAGTGCCTTACTTCCAAAAGGGGGACATTATTAGGAGTGAAATGAAAAATTATGTCCTTCACAACACCTCGTATAAAATTAAATGCTGCCAAACAACGTCACTTACCCTCTATTTGTCCTCAAGGGCATATAAATGTCTGACGCATTTTTGAACTCAAATAATTTTTCTGCTCTCATCTGACTTAAATGAGTCTTCCAAGTAAATATTATGAAGCATAAAGTCATTCTTTCTGTTAAAAAACCTTTGGCTAAACTGTAGCCATGGCTACAATAAGGTAGCCAGGATTTTGAGGGCCAGTTGTAGTTGCTATCAATTAGGTGTGTCTGACAGCAGGAATTGGTTTAAGGATGTCACAAGCTGAATATTTTACAGAGTTGTTCAGGCAATGCACAAAGGAATTTTTGTTAATGTCTCCCATACTGCATATTGCCCAGTGGGATGGCACCTACCTGTTGCATTGTGCATTTGCCTGTTATATACTTGCTGCACATCCTTGGATACAAGAAGCTGTCCATAAAATAGGAACCTACAAAAGGAAAATATTTTACTGAAAAATTCTCCCATTCTTTGCCATCTTCATCATGAAGGTATCTGTGGATCAGGGCTATAAGCCCAAGGCAGGGGAAATACCTCTGAAATTATGTCATGTCAGAATTTATTTGAGTAGAGATGTTCTGCATGCATATTAGGAACAACAAATTAGTTAACAAATTCCTGTACTTTACCAATAAAGAAAGCATGACTGGTTCTCACTTTGGCTTTACTTAATTCAAAGATGTACAGATTTTCTCAAGGATGTTTTTTATATAAAATACATAGAAAAGTGATTTTTTTCATGTAAAGAAAAGAAGATTAGTCATAAAAACAAAGTGAAGAAATAAATCAAAAGTGAATGTGTAGGTATGAACACTTCTGTAAGCTGCGCAAAATTATTATCTCTGGATTTTCTTTCTGTCTTTGAGAAAAATCTCAGACAGTTAAGCTGAGCAAGTCCCAGTAGCTGAGAGTGGGAAGCACTCATTACAACAGTGATAAAGTTCTGAGATTTATTCAAGTACTTGAAAATTAAATTCTGAAATTTTGAGTTGCTGTATCACTAGTGCTGTCAAGTTATACACATCTATTTATATTTTTTCCCCTAGGAAACTGTGATAAATAAATGACGTTATTTTAGCATCTTACTCTGCCTGTAATAGGAATGACTGTGATTCATTTTATGTTATGGAGGTAATATTTACTGATAAAAAAATATTACCACACTCTGCAAGTTAATTCAGCAGCATGACACAAATTATGAAGCAATAATTCCTGGGGTTTTGCTCAACATCAAGCTCAAACCAAACATGATCATAGTATCTGTTCATAAATTTAGTGAACAGTAATTCTAGCCTCTAACCATTTTGGTGCTGGAGTGTATACAGAGTACACATGAAATGTTTTAAATATAATGTGCATCATTTTGTTACGAAAAGCATCTCAAAATCTGATCATCAGCAATAAATACTGCAGGTTTTAAAAATTGTTTTATTTTATTCATATCAATCATCTTTATTCACTTTAATGAAAGCTGGGAGTCAACACAGGAAGCCCACTTCACTGAAAACCATTTTGGGTGCTTGCTGCTATAACAAGAGGCCGAAAATATGAAGTATGTTTATTTGTTCAAAGTATCCATTTTATTTTGTTCTTGCATTTCTAGGGTTTCAGGGAAGAAAATGAACCTCACCAATTATATGAAAGGAAATCAACTCACACTCTTCTATAACAGAAAGGCTTATAGAATTTCTGAGCTAACTACTGACTTCTTTGATTTAAAAAATTCAGTAACTTGCAAACTGCACTTTCTTTTTAGAATTAGATTTACTAATATTTTTGAAAGGCATTTGAACGATAAATAAAATTTGTATGAGCAGTTTCATAGTAATATATTACTGGGGATGTACAAAGAAGTAAGAGACTAGTTAAAACTGGAGAGAGTAACAGCTTGCACATTAAAAAGTTTGGTCAGAATTTTTTTAAACTTTGCAGAAAAACGATGCTTGTCTTTACCTGGTAACTTCTTCACCAAGCCAACTTTTTTAGTCACTGTAATAAACCAGTTAACAACAGAATTTATAATGGAATCTGATATTGAGCTTGTGGGGGAGAACTTTTACTTCTGCTATTGGTTTTTTACTCTTTTTTTAACCTGCACTCAATCTAAAAGCACATAAGTAATTCAGCAAGTCTGAGAGACATCAAACCTCAAAATAAAGTTTATCCATGCCTCCTTCAATATGGCTAACATATGTTCTTAACAAATTTCATAATCCTATATGAAGAGATGAGCTCCAGAAAAAGTTTCTGATACTCTTTCAGTTATTCCACTGGCTCAAAGTGTGGCAGTGACTGTTGTTAGGATTTGGTTCCTTCTGAATTACTAGTATAATGCTAGCAATTATTATTTCTACAAAAGGAGATACTTTTACATTCAGACTTTACTGGTAGATTTGCAGTGCTACAGATTTGCAATTTCCCTTACACCTTTTTAGTGTTTATAGGAAGTAAAATTTTCTTTATGTGACAGGAAGGTACAATGCATTATTGGCTTTAATGTCTTTAAAAATATTTTCCAGTCATAAAATTCCATATCAACACCCCCCGAAGCTCACTACAACTCTATTTAATACTGAACTCTGACAAATAATACTGAACAATACCAAAAAGCTTTAATATACAGTGGCTAATCCACTTCTGTTTAGAGTTACAGTGCTCACGGAAAATGAGTCAGAAATGTTGTTATACAATTGCTAGATTAAGTTGTTAAATACAGTGGGATCTATTCTCTTGTACTGTCTTGAATAAACAGAATTACATCTGACTATACATACCAGTAGTTTATAGAAGCACTTTTGTTCATTAAATTCTAGCAGACAGACTCTGGTTTAAAAAGCTAGAGTCTGATAAGAGTGGTGGCTGATAAGAAATGTAAAATCTAATCTACTTTCCTAAGACCGGTGGATCACAGCCAAATGGAGGTTGAAAACTCAAAAAATGCCACCATCTCAGCTGGAATCTTGTCTTCCAAGGAGTGGCTGAATCTGACATTAACAATGCACTAAAATTTGGGTAACGTGGGGTGTATGGGGAAAGACCTTGCAGTAGAGATGGCCAATCATGTCCTCCATGCAACCTTTATCCTCTGCTTCTGTTCAGGGGGACATAACTTAAAGGCAGTTGAAAAGATTGCCATTTACTATACTACTGGATAAAGACTAGTTATGCCCTTAGATGGAGTGCAAATTTTGAAAGCAGCACATGAGAATTAAGCTATCCCATTACCACAGGTATATTTTAGTTAAAAATTAATGCAGTTACACATTCTTCAGTAAAACACTATTATGGTATATGTTTTGATATGAAGATTCATTTGTATTCTAATTATTTTCATAGAACCATACACTTTTTTATGTTGGAAGGGTCCTTTAAATACTACCTCCTTACAGCCCTCCTCCAATCAGTGGGAATACCATCCGCCAGTGAGATTGCTTGGAGCCTTATCCAGCCTAGTCTTGAATATGTCAAATGATGGGGCACTTATCAGCTCGCCTGAGCAACCTGTTCCAGTGTTTTACTCTCTTCATCATAATTTTTTTTTTCCTTCTATCTAGTCTGAATCTACCCTCTTATGATTTAAAAATATTACTGCTTTTTCCGTCTCAACAAGTCCTGTTAAAAATCCTGTCCTTGTTTTCATGTTACACCTGGTGATCGAGAGCTCTTGTGCTCTTTGGAAAGTATCCTAAACAAGATACCAGATCTGTTCTGCTACCCTGTCCCCGAGGGCAGTTCCTAGACCATCCTGTCAATTAACTCCTTGAAGAGGTGAAAGTTTTCTTTCCTGAAGTTCAGGGTCCTGATTTTACTCCTTGCCTAACCCATATCTCCTAGTACTCTGAACTCCACCAGTGTATGATCAGTGCAGCACAAGCTGCCTCCAGTCTTGAAGCATCTGATGTCACTGGTGACCATTAGGTCCAGTGTGGCATTCCTTCTGGTAGGGCTATCTATTCCCTGGCTTACAAAGTTATCCTTCATGCATTCCAGCCTTCTCCGGGATTGCGTACAGTTCACTGTGCTACTTTCCAGAAGGTGTTGGGGTGGTTGAAGACCCCCAGCAGGACAAGAGCCTGCAAGCATGATCCTTCTTGTAGCTGGAGCAAGAAGGCTTCACCAATAGGCTCCCCTTGATGAGGGACCTGTAGTAGACACCACCCACAAGGGTTCCTTTGTTGCCTCAATCTTGAGTTCTTACCCATAAACTTTTCAACCTGTTCATGGCTGTTCCACGGAGACAACTCTTCACACGCAATCCACTCCTTGATGTAGAGGGCAACCCCTCCCTCTCTCCTTCCTTTCCTGTAACTTCTGAACAGCCTGTAGCCATTAAGAGCCCTGCACTCCAGTCATGGGATTCACCCCACCAAGTTTCAGTAATGGCAACTATTTCATAGCTTTCTAGAAGCACGGTGGCTTCCAGCTCCTCCTGGTTGCTGCCCATGCCACACGCATTGGTGTAGAGGCACTTGAGCTGGGCTGTTGGTTGTTTTGCCTTCTAAGATGAGCATCCCTTAACTTCTTTGAGATATTTCCCTAGAGTTTCCTTGTTTACTCAGCAACAGGCTGAGGCCCCTCACTAGTATCCTTACCTCTAACCTTGATGTATACCAAGGGTAGCCATGGCTTGTCACAGCCAAGCTTGATGTTATACCCTTCCCCCTTCAAGGCCTGGGTAAAGCTCTGTCAGTAAGGTTGTGAGCAAAGTCCTCTTACCCCTTTGAGAAGGAGAAATCCTGTCTGATGATGGCAGACCTGGTGCTGTGTAGGACAGTCCACTACTAAAAAACCACAAAATTCTGACAGATACACAAGTCACAGAGCCATAATCAGCTGGGTATATTATCACACGACACTAGCTGGTGTGTCAGAAGTGAGGGACTTGTGAAACATTTTATTCACCTGTCAAAGAAAGCCACAAGACAACAATTACTTAAATATAACTCTGGAATGAATCTGAACAACAGAAAATGCTTTTTGGGATTGTTAGTAGAACTCCTTGCTGAATAGAATATGCCAACATCTTTTCAATGAGTCTGATGACTAGCTGGAACAAAATAACAATATTTGAAAAAATGAAAATGTCAACAAAAATGAAATCAGCTGTTACAGCAGCCACTAAATACAAGATTAAAAAAAAAAAATAACCTTACTGTATCATTTGAGCTCCAAAACCCACTAGGTGTATAGGCATTATTTTTCTGAACTCTGCATATGCATCCCAGATGTTAACACAATTTTTTGGAGACCTATGATTCAATATTAGAGGAAAGTGCCTGTGTGAAACAAATCGACATACTAATTTTTTATCCTGTTTTCACATTGGCATTAAGTGGTAGTTCTTCAGACTCTCAGTTCAGAGAAATATCAGTCAAACCATAAGCTTTTCTTTTTTTTCCTATTTTTGCCCAGTCATTCTTTAATATTTCCTTGTCCCAGAATCATGAGAAGGAGGTGGAAGATTTTTGCAAAGGTCCTGCTCATTCTGAGCATGGTCCTTGGATCAGAAACTCTGCTGTATGTCTTCTCCATTTACATCAACTATATCTGTCACAGCTACAAAGTCTCCTCTAACAGTGTCTTTCCCTCATTTCTATCTTCTCCTGTAATTTTTAAACCCTACAATTTAAGTATCAAAAGTTTTGAGAGTTTTGTGCTGCAATTTTTTTAGCTCTGTGTTCTGTTGCATCCAGTCCCATTTCTAATCAAATTGAATCCAGTTGGTATGTCACATGTAAAAGGTAAATGCTACAGCTTTTCAGTCTGGTGCTCTTCAGTTCACCTTACATAGCCAAGGTAGTACATCCATAGAGCAGTAGTACAGGCTCTAGCCTTTGTTTCTTACAGGAGACTGTGCTAACCAGACCCAAAATTTAAATTCTACATGCAGCAACCCTTCCTCCTCCAACCAGCTCTAGCCAGACATGTTGTAGATGCAAATGCAGCCTAACAGGAGTGATCCTTGCTTAGATTTCTTTGATCTCTTGAGTTATCATTTACTACTTTCACTTATTCTTTCCCAGAAAATTCAGTTTCAAGGACAACACAAATGGTTGGGGACTAAGAGCAGAAGTGAGTTCTTCTTTTTAAGGACCTCAGATATCACCACATTCAATACAACTTTATCTACATTTATGTTCTAAAGTCTTGAAACCTGCATCTCTGGGTTCAGTGGAATCCAAATTGTAATGATTAGAGGAAGACTGGAACTAAATTCCTTGCTTAGAATTTGGCTTTCTGTGTAAACTTGGATCATAGGATGAATCACCCTGTTTCCTGTGCTTCCATTCCTTGAAATATGATGAGGATAACTGTGCATGGAAATCACAGAACAATAGATTCTGGAAGAAGGGGAGGTCTCCAGAACCAGGCCCTGCCCAGAACAGGCTGAGCTGTGGGCTCAGACTGGGCTGCTCAGGGCTTCTCCCAGCCAAGGTGTGAAATGTTCCCAGTGATGGAGACAGTTCAACCAGCCTGGCCATCTGTCCCAGCTCTGGGCTGTACTCAGCAGGAAAGGGTTTCTTTTATCTCCAGCCTGACCTCTGCATGTTTCAGCTTGTGCTGCTGCCTCTCATCCTCCTGCAAAGCAACACTGGATTACGGCTGCATCTTCTCTATCTCCTCCTGCCAATGCCAGGAATGCTGTTGGGTATCCCTGAAGCTGTCCCGTCTCCCAGCCGAACCAGCAGTGGTTCTACAGATTCTCCTTGCAGAACAAGGACTCCATTTGTACCAGCTGGGTGACATGCCCTCACCTCCCATCTGTTCTGTCTACATTGAGAAAGTAGCATGGCAGCTGTAGTGAAAGCAGGGGCTGGTTAGATATTACAGTGACAAGAGACATATGATGGCTAAGGTGGGGAGAATTTGCCCAGTATCAAAGTAGCAATAATGACACATTTATCACAGCCATTATAGCTTTATGTTCCACAAAAGTGACCTGAATACCACCAGCTTGTTTAATTTTACTATTTATTGAAAGAAAAAAGGGGATTAGTTTCTCCTAAAACCTATTCAAACAGATTTTGTATATGGTTTTCAGTAAGGATTTCTTCCTTATTGTATCAAAGTTTTTCTTCAAGGTGACACAAGAATACATGAAACTTTTATTAAAAAAAAAAAAGAAGTAGGAATTGCAAAACTGGAGATGAGATTTTTTTGCCCTTTAACCCACACTGTGCTTACCAAGTAGCCTTGCTCAACAGCTAATTTCTTATGTCAGTCACATGTGATATTTCTCACTGGTGTATCAGCACTCAAAACAAGGATGAAGGCCAGAGTATTTGTGCAGCACTCAAGTACAACACAAACATTATTTCAAGATCTTAACTGGAACTAAATGAGCTTGCACACACGGTGCTTGCTCCCCGCATTTGGGTTATTCTAGAACCCACTGCGTAGAAACTTTCAGAAACTTTTTGAGGGGATTCCTGTTCCCTCTTTCAGATTGAATCTTCAAACGCCCTTTGAAGGATGAGAACACTTCCCTTCCTCTCCCATTTCAAAAAATTCTCCCAAGCAAACAAAGAGTCCCCAGGCCTTTCATTCTCTCCTACCTTCAGATACCAAAAATGTTCTATGACAAGTTTGAGGAGACATTTGTTTGCAGTGACTGAGTGCTGCTTGTTAGGAAGGAACCCTGTGCCCACCTGAGTCTGGTCTCTCCCATTGGGGTCTGAAAGTTTTCAGTGCTGGAGGTGAATAGTAAAGTATAAGATATGTTGGATATGGTGGCTATTATGTAAATATTTTTCAGTTACATTTTGAGGAATTTGAGTCCAACCACAGTCTCAGGACACAACTGTGGGTAAAATGTTTCCAGTTGCACTATATGCAGTAACCTAAACAAACAATTCTGTGGAAGTCCTGGAAATTACATTCTCAATCTCATGTTGGCACTGGACATTTGCCACTGGAATTAAAAATGCAATTTTATCCCTTGACTCCAAGAAAATTCTCCCCTGAGCCATATGGGGAAAATATACAGAACCAACTGGAGAAGCCCCTGTTCCGAAGCAAAGGAATACCTTGATATAGCACAAGGCAGTAGGGGAGCAGGAGCTATGGGAAAAAGAGCACGAAAGGAAAAGGTAACAGATTTATTTCTGAACACAATGAAGGGGGCAGAATGCAAAAGAAAACAAATCAATGATCTTTCTGTAATGGCCAGATATGAAACATTTGACACCACTCTGTACAAAGATTCCAGTTCCAGATATAGAAAATAATTTTACCAGAAATGGCAGACGTTATGGAGGTCACCTAGACTATATTCCTGGACAGAGAGGGCTGTTTTCTCTCAAATGTTCCTTTCATTTCAAACAGAAATTAAGGTGAAGTATCAATTTGATCCACTAAGCCGATTTCCCTTGTTCTTTCTGAAAGCAGAAAGAAAAGGTCATGGGAGAAGACTTTGCTACCTGAGTACATCTGGAGAGTCTGCAGGGGCAAGAGTATGATTCCAGCTTATGTGACTACTTGCCAGATTCATTGGTGAGTCCTGAGAGACATTCACAGATAACTTTGTTTTGGACCTCTATTCCTGGCAATAATAGAGGAACAGCACTATCAAGCTTCAACAGATTTGTACAGAAATCAAGGTGCAGGAAAATATAGGAGTTCTGCAGTACAATAGAGTTAAGTCTCTTTATTAGTACCTGATTTCTGTAAAGTGAACCTATACAGACTGTGCTCGTGCTGCTCCTTTTGATGTCCTTCTCTCCATCCCCTATTTTAAACCACCTTCAAAGATTTTGTCCTCTGCTTCAAGACTCTTGCCAGCTGTTTTCATCATCTGCCTCTTATCAGGTTTCATGTGAGGAAGTGAATGATTGCTTTTCTATGGGTATCCTCAGTTAAACCTGGTCAAGCTGAATCTGAAAATAGAGGGAGCAGGGCATAATCTCTTTGAAGTGTAGACCCATTGTCTTTTATGAAGATGCAATGAAGGAAAACACCTTGAAAGTGTCTTGATTAACAGAAATAAACAGTAAATGACATTTTAAATAAAGGAAAATCAGGACATAGAAAGTTAGGAATTATAGTATCATGTGAAACTTTAATTAAAAACACATATTGCAACATTCGTAATAAAACTGTCAGAGTTGGCAAGACTGGCGGCATTTATGGTTATAGCAGCTTATATCCCTCACAGTGAAATAGCTGGCATCAAACAGAGAAGAATCACAGAGCAGGGCTCCTGAGTTTTTCTCCCAAAATGAAAAACTCAGGAGCTTCAGCCTGTGGCTCTGGGTACCAAGGTGTAGGGAAAGTGTCAGGGCTGAAAGCTTATATGTAGGCAGGTGGAAGAAGAGGAAACATATTCTGAGATGGAGAGTTTAGCTGCTCATCATAGGTGTCACATGGAAATAACTCTAGTTAGCCTTCAAAACCATCTCAGTCTTCAGTCTTGAAGTCTGTTTTCCCGGCTTACAATTGTTAGATTGTAAACATGGGACCCCATGAGGTTATTTTGCAAATATAACTTATCAGGTAATGCATTTGGTGTAATCTTTGTGACTCATCTCCTGAAAGCTCACCTCTACTCCTGCTCTGAAGTAGAACGGTATGCTATGGAATGCTATGCTATCATCAAATGCTATGTTACGGAACAGTTTCTTTCTAAGCTGTCCAAGAATGAAAAGCAAGCTTTTCAATGTAAAGTCAACAAAATGTCTGTGTTCACTTTTATATAACTGTTTTTCAGGTTATATGTAGGATATGTAACAGAGATACTTACAGAAATAAGATTCTGAATTCACATGAGAGATAACTTATGAGTGACATGTAGGTGTGTTAATGCAGTCAAAGAACAGGATCAGCATTTTTTGGTGCATCCTAAGAAATACAGCTGATGAGCTTGAGTTGCACTGCATAAATAAAATCCTTCTCTCCTGTCTCCTCACCCATCTTAAAGAAGTCTAAATATCTATATTTTACTGTTCAACCCAGGATTTTAAAAAACTACTTAGTCAGACTCTAGAGATGGAGCCGATTTGTCTAATTCAGCCTTTATTTTGATGTTATCCATTGCTTTTATAAGAAATACCTCTGTTTTAGACTGGCCCCAAGTAACATCATGGAAGTGAAAACCTTAGGTTAGCTACATTCTGGAAAGCAATTCTGGCACCTGAATGTCAATTTCTATAGCACTCATATTTTTTAGTTTCTTTAAACTCAATGCAGAAAATTATTTTCAGCAAGTCTGAAGTGTTACACACATAACCCACAGAAAATATTTTTGTGCACTTGCATTTGTCCTGGTTTCAGCAGGGATAGAGTTCATTTTCTTAACAGCTGGTACATTGCTTTGGATTTGGATGACAATAATGTTGATAACACACTGATGTTTTGACTGTTGCTAAGTGGTGTTTACCTGAAGTCAAGGACTTTTCAGTGTCTCATGAGCCGCTGGTGAGGAGCCACATAAAAAGCTGTAAGGGAGAAAGGTCAGGTGAGTTGGAATCTTCCATGCAATAGAACATCCTGCTCAGTATATAAACTGGGGGAGTTATGTGGAAGGGGGGTGGGTGCCTGCTGTAAAATATGGGGAGTTACACAGAAAGAGGCTTACTACTTTTGGGGGATGTGCTGGGCAGCAACCAGGAGGTGGTGAGTAGTTTTATTGCACATCACTTTTTCCTCTTGGGTTGAACTACTCTCTCTCCCTCCCCATATAATTACAACTATTATTATCATTGTTGGTTTGGTTTTTTTTTTCCCCAGTTATTAAATTATTCTTATCTCAACCCACAAGGCTTTCCCATTCTCCTCCCCACCAGGCAAGGGGCGAGGTGGGAGTGAAAAAGGGCCTACATGGTATTTAATTTCCATCTGGAGTTAAACAATACTAACAACGTTAAAGCATTGCTGGCCGTATCTATATATTTTCATCTTTCAGTGTGTAAGAATATTCTCTCATATAAATGGCAGATTATTTCTAAAAAAACATTTTTGGAATTCACGTTAACCATAAAAAAATCAGCCTGCTTAAAGGAAGTTTGAGAGCAGAAGTGAATATGAAGAAAAATTAAAAGACTATATTGAATAACAGAGAGTTATAGGCCTACTTAGGCATACGCACATGAGCTAGAGGATGAAACTTTTGTAATTTTTCAGCTCATTTAATCTGAAAGGCCCACATGCTGAGTTACATAGCCAGAGTTCACATCTGCATTTTGATTGGTACATGCCCCTGGTGCTGGCATTAGCCCTGTGACCACAGTGGCTCCTAATGCTCAGCTCTTTTAGTGGTTTGGCATCTTTCATATCCCTCAGGCTCTACAGTAGAGCAAGCGGACACCCACACTGGACGCCAAGAGAGTCATCTTAATGAATGACATATTACAAGCCTTGTGAAAGTAATTTGCTTTGCTCCATGGTGTAGTTGGCTAACTTCCTGTTACTGAAGGTTGAGGGCTAAATGCAGCTATACTAAAGCCATGCAGATTCTTGCCTTTTGGGCAACAAAATACAGAAGCAAGTCTCATTAAAAGTAATTTTTGTATTTGTTTTCTAGAACAAAACTTAAATGTTACACTGGCTTGGAAGTTATCTACTATCCCATGTTAGGGGTAAAGAATTCACATATGAAGACTTGTCATTTTTATGGCAAGGTATGCCTTTTATGAAATGTAGAACGAAGATTCTGCTAAATCTTATTTCTGACCTGTGTTTTGATGACAACTGATATTAACTGTTGGACAGTGACCATTAAAGGGCTGGGAGCACAGGGCAAGCAGCTCATTCTTCCCTCAGTCTCTGCCTTATTTTCTCTCCTATTCTCTTTTTACAGAGAATCATCTGAATACAGCAATTTCGTGACATGTGCAAATATGTAGGCACCCATTACTTCCACAGGTAAGATTTTGCAGTGTTTTCTGCTTCTAGGTCCTGTTTCAGTTGCTACTTTGGTGAAACATTCTTCTTTGCCTGCACAGTCTGTCTGCTGCCCCTGTTTACTGGCCCCTGATTCTCCCAAAAAGCACATGCATCAGAGGGGAAAGATTTATGTATATAGAAGAAACTACTTTTTTCTGTCATGAACATTAGGCCTGGAAACAGTCTCTTTGGAAGGGCCAATTGGGGCTTGAAGAAAAAATTTACTTTGATTTTACTGAACTTTGAAGCTCTGAAAAGAGCTGCTTGTTGTGTGTATGGTTCCCAGTCAGCTCACACCGTGTGAGTCTGAGGAGTGGTGAGCCGTGCCAGCATGTGAAGCCAATTTAGTTGGGTAGTGAAAGTGTGAAGGAGTTCTGTCAGGCAAAGCCAGGACAATCATTGTCTTCTTTCCTGAGGGCATGGTAGGAAAGATGGCAGCAACCTTCAGGCTTTTATACCCAGGCTATGACTTGAAGACAGCATGATGCAGAAAACAGCTATTTTTACTTTTTTTTGGAGTAAAAGTTTCTCCTTTCTTTAGCTCTGTAATTAAAACTGACCTTAAAACTGAAGTTCGAATATCACAGATTTGCTTTCTTATTGATACTGTTATAGTGATTGTTGTAAGATATATTGAAGTTCATGCGTGATTAAAATATCATTATTCTCTTAGTTGTGGAGGCTTTCCTAATTCCACGCTTGCTTCCCACCCTACCCCTATTAGAAGTGCTGAAACTATTTTGTCCTAGGAGCTGCCTGTAGTTTAGCTATATACAAGGATTTGAGTGGAGACATATGGTCACCATCAGCTTAGATATTTAATTTTGAGATGACATTCTATTAATCCATCTGAAAAGGGAGAAGCCATCATATAACTGGTTGCAATTAGCCAGCCCACAATTTTCTCCAACCAATTCAGTCTAAACCAAAAGCCAAAATAGTATTTTAGAATTACAACATCACTCTCAGATTTGCATCTCATGAAGAATTCCCAGGGTTAAGATTCAAGCAATACTGTAAAACCAACCTTCAATTACAACTTTTTAGAGAGGAAGATCAGTGGCAGGTGGTGCCTGCTATAAAAGCCTCATTAAAACGCATTCTGTTTGAATATCACAAAAGGGAGTCACCAGATGGAGGCACAGCTCCACATGGTAGCTTTACCTCAAATGAGAGTTTCACCTGACACTTTGGGGACGGCAGGTTTTTTTCTTCAACTAACAAGCCACTGAGGTTCAAGAGAGGATATATTAGGATTAATTGCACTTGATCACTAATCCATTGTAATGCCATATGCTAAAGTCATTGTTCATTGTCAAGCCAAGAGACAGGTAGGGCCCCTCTGGTAATGTAAACTGTCCCCATTTCCACAGATCTAATCTAATTTCACCTCCTTACAGACCTCAGATTCCAGTAAAGATATTTAACTCTTCCTGCTTTGTCTCCTGATGCATTTTTGAATGGTAGCAAATCTGATATAGAAACTAATGATGCTGAAATGTGCTGATGGATTGGAAAATGATTTTTCCTGTTGCTGCTTGCTGAAATGAGTAAAATACTGAAAGGATATTCACTCAATTGTATGCTCAGCTTCTCGGTCCAAAGGGCCAGTTCTTCCCTCATCAGCCACACAGTTTAACTTCTCAGACCTCCTCCCTCTGCTAGTCCCAAAACACATTTGAAGAATATATGATTTACCAGATGAGAACAATTGGCAAGCTAAATCATGTGAGTAAAGTTTATGTTTCTTAAAAGAGGCGTTGTCACCTTGCAGAGCCCTTGAAGTAAGAGGATTTTTTTCAGTGGCTTGGCTTTGGCACTGGTCCAAATCATTAAGTGCCAAACGGTGTAACCAGAGATTTTTTCATAGTTCTGTTGTGTGTTTTGTGTTAAGCTACTTTAAAAACTGCCACCCACCAAGGCTGTTTCTTAAATCAAGGAGGTCAGTTGGATTAAATATGTAGTGTGCGTATTTGAAAGAAGCAGAAGGAAGGCAGATAGGTGTACTGAATTCATGTCTTTTTTACCTAGTGATATGTAGCATCCTATGTCACAGAAGGAAAAAAGTAAACAAGCCAAAACCTGTAATTTTTTGTAGACATTGTGCTAACTGTTCAGGGCCAAAATATGTTTTCATACTAATCTGATTTGAGGGCTGATCTACTCAAACTGAGGGAGCAAGAAGTGAGTCAGAGGTTTGGTATATAACATCTCATCTTGTGCTACTTTCTTAAGACTACTCTATACTTACAAAATGCCTTCTGTTCCAGAAAGGACTCCAAGTGTGTTGCCAGCTGCACACACTTAAAGATCAATTAAACCACCAGTGAAATGTAACCATCTCTGGGGTGGAACACAGCAGCTCCTCCATTCCACAAAAAGCAAAACACTCTTTTTAGGAGGAGGAAGTAAAAATTGTCACTTCAACTGCAGTTCCAAGGGAAATTGTGCTGGCAGAGTATAATTTCTGTTGTTGAAAATTGCCCAAGACACTGGAGCTAACACTCTCCTCTCCCAGAAAAGGTGCCAGTGGATCTTTAACAATAACAAGTGCTCAAGGCCTCAAGTTTGCTTTGAGTTCAGAAGGCATTGGCTGACATACATGACAAAACTTTTCCTCTCCATTAAGTAGAATGCCAGGTATCTCTAGCATTTCCAACCGCACCTGTTTCCCTCTCTTCCCAATATCTGTATTACATATAGTACAAGGCCAGCTGACTTAGCTCACCTAATCTCCTCCAAACATCTTCATCCTTAATGTAAATTTGGCTTCCTTTTAGAACAGGATTCTGATGGTATTTCCGAACCAGTACAAGCTTGTCAAAGCATTTTTCCGCTGTCCCTCCTAAGGAAATCCCTTTCAGTTATTTTGGAGTGGTTATTCCCATTTAACTGGGAAAATTAAATGTGGTGGCTGAAAACAGGAGTTACCTAAAGTATAGGAGTCCCACATTCTTATTCGCTTTCTGACCTGCCCGGGCCTGGACTCAGCAGTTGTATGTTGTGAATTAAGGGTAAGGTAGTCCACAATCTCCACTGTGTATTCTTCATGCGTATGGGTCTTCGTATATACCATCACCTTGTTCCGTCCAGACAGGTGCCTTGTCTTGATCATAGATGAATAGATCTGGTAGACTTGTACTAAAGAAATGATCTCCAAAACCAAAACTAGAACGAAGACTGTGTCCAAGAACAAGTGCTCAGTTCAGTGTAAATCTAATTTAACTAACACGTAATGCAGTAGTGTATAAAAAAGAAGTATAGACAATCCTTGGGTACTCAGGAATAGGCTTGAGATTCATAAAATCTTGAAAATATTTAACAAACATTATGTGGAAAAATTGTAAGTGCACATTGATTTTCATTAGTATTTATTGATTTAAAAATTAAACAGTGTAGTACAGAACCAGAAAACTGGTATTTGGAATCAGTTGCACTATGAGAAAAAAACATCCAGAGGTATGTATGGTTTTGCCTTCTGAAGAATAGATGGGACATGACATTCTGTGGGTGTTTTAGGAACTAACTTTCTTGTAAACTGAGTGCTTTGAAAAACTGTTACATAATCCTTGTTGCAAGCTGATTAGCAGCACCCTTTCTGGCTGTATTTTATACTCCTAGAAAGTGAAGAGAGTTGCAGAGAAGTCACAGATGACCATTTTTCTATTTGTTCAAGGAATGTGACTTGCGAGAAAATTGTCTCAAAGCAACAATTCTGCCTTTACAATAGTTCCGAAAACTTTGTTGAGATCAAAGAGACAAGATGCTGTAGACGTAATGGCAACTCCAGTTTTCTAACTTGGACAGATTAGAATGGTAGCAGCTCATTTTCTGCCAAGGTATTACTTTTATCCTGGATGACCCTTAGGATATATGGGTGTATTTGATTGTTCTTTCTCCAGTGTAAGACTTTGGTCTTCTCCTTGCTGAACTTCATGAAATATCTCTTTTTGATTTTTCCACCCTGTCAAGATCCCTCTGGTGATGAACAGAGAGGCAGGGTGAGCTGCTGGTATATCAACCACTCCTTCTAGATTTGCATAACCAACAAACTTGGTGAGGATACACTTTTTCCCATCATCCAAAACATTAAAGAAGATGTTAAACAGGATCAGATTCAGCACTGACTCCTATGGTTGACTTCTAGTTATTGGTTACCAACTTTGTTCCCACTGATCACCACTCTCAGAGCCCAGCCATTTGGAGAGTTTTCAATCCACATCACTGCCTACTCATCCAGCCTACACATCAAGAGTTTGTCTACAACGATCTCATGAGAAACAGTGTTGAAAACATGACTGAAATACATATAGATAATATCCACTGCTCTCTCCTTGTCTATCAAATGGTTGTTTCATCATAGAAGGTTATCAGGTTGGCCAAGAGTCCCGGTTTCATCTGGGATAGAGTTAATTCCTTCTCAGTAGCTGGAGCAGCCATGCATTTTGGATTCAGTGTGAGAATAATGTTAATAACACACTGGTGTTTTGGTTGTTGCTAAGTTGTGTTTATCCTAAGTCAAGGACTATTTTGTATTTTATGCTCTGCAATGAGGAGGTAGAAAAAAGAAAGCTGTGAGGAAGCATAGTCAGGACAGGTCGTTTGAACTGAAAAAAGGAATATTCCACACTCCACATCATGCCCAGTATATAAATTCTGCGAGTTATCCAGAAGAGAGGTTGATTAGGGTTTGGAGATGGGGCCTGGCATTGGCCAGTGGATGGAGAGCAATTGTTTTATGAATCACTTGCTTTTCCTTTATTCTTCTTCTTATTATTTTTTCCTTCAACAGAATGAGCTGAGGGTATTGAGGGATGAGGAGACCCTCACTGGGTAAATCAATTATAGGGCTAATATCCTTTTCAAATGTTAATACTACTACTGCAAGTACTAACAACAACAACAACAACAATAAAAACCTTCTAATAATATCTTTTTAATAATTAATCTTTTAATAATAATATTAACAATAGTAACAATAACATCTTTTAAAAGGTTAATAACCCTTTGATGGATTAATTTGAAGCAAGAGCGAGAGGGATGTCTGATACTTCATTATTTCCGCTTAACAACAGCAAAAAGTGGTATCACACATATCAAGTTTTTCTGTATTAAAAGTAATGTGCATCTAGATGGTACATTTAATCTGTGGTGCAAACTAGAGTCTATAACTGCTCCTTAACTCAAAACAGGGGAATCCAATAGCTCACCTGTGTAAAGCAAATTTTACAGGACATAGAGGACCTGGAGAAAAGCATTGGTGCCTGTATGGCTTCTTTTCTCTCAGTGTTACTGGTAATTTCTTTTTCCTCCATTAGAAAGAATTTCTAGATGTCCTCCTTTCTGGACTTCATTTGTGTGCTGTATGGTTCTCCATGTTCAGCCATTTCCACAGTTTCTATATGCCTGTTTCTAGAGTCTGATCAAAAGACTGAATTTAACAACCTGTTGAATTTGGGTTTGGGAGAATGGAGGTGAACGGGTTTTTGCAGATCTTACCTGATAGAATTTTCATGTTAGTAGGCATATATCTTAAGGATTATTAAATGTAATTAAAATAAAAACAGTGTTCTTTGTAGTTGCTATTTAATAAATGATATTTATATTCTCTGCAACAGATTTCACTGTTGTCATTTTTATATTCCTCTTTCTGGCATTTTCTGTTTCTCGGTTCATCCTTTACCCTAATATTTTACCTTACCCCCCCCAAGGAACAAAGGCATTAGAGTCCCAAACACTATTTTAATCCAATTACAAATAACCTAAGGTTCCTGAAAGGGACAGAACTTCAAACAGAGTGCTGCCTTCAGATATTACTTTTTATAGCACCTGAGTGTAACATGAATAATCTTAATTTTTGTAAATGCAGAGAACAAGGAGCCCCCTTTACTTTTTTTGGCATTT
Source organism: Falcunculus frontatus (assembly GCA_013398115.1). Taxonomy (NCBI): domain Eukaryota; kingdom Metazoa; phylum Chordata; class Aves; order Passeriformes; genus Falcunculus; species Falcunculus frontatus. Next base: position 3,798 of record VZRV01005213.1, on the reverse strand, counting down.
CGAATCCCCAGGGATTTATATTCATCAAATATAAGTGAATATTCGACCAGATAGGCTACTTTCTGTATTTAAAAAAAAAGTAATCTTGTGATCCTATGGAAAACTGTCCTTCTGCCAATACAAATAAACAGACTTCTGTGTCATTATTACTTATGATTTGCCAAGAGGGTGAAATAAATAAATACCCATAAATGATATGTTGATAGCCAGTTAATTTGGATAATGCTTTTGTACTGTGCATAAGAAACAAAGCTGACAAACTGAAGCCATGGCATGAAAGGTTTAGAGCCAGCAAGAACTTACATTCTTTTGGTCTCCTGATGCATCTATCCAATGAAGATTCAGCAAACTAAATCACCGGAAAGAATGACTCTGCAGCTGATTAATGCATCACTACCTTACCTGTATTACTCTTCATCTCCCAAAGTAGAACATGTGGCTTTGCAGTGATTTGTATGTTCCATGTTTTTTCACCATGGTCTGGTGAAAGCAAAGGATTCCATTCTTGCTGCAAAAAGTTTTGCTCCTGAAGTTATTATTCATACTATTATATTCGTAAAAACAGTAATAATCAGATGTGTTATTTTTTCTAATACTGAGGTAGAATACTTGTACATGTGTCTGCGGCAGAAGTATTTGCATACTTGTACCATTAGGCAAATAATAAGCAAAATAAATTACTGTGTTTTCTCACATATCTTCCCTTTTTTCTTCTTCCTTTTCCTCCTCTCCCCCCTTCCCCCCATCCATTTCCCAAGCTCTTTTCATGTTTCTTTTAACTCTCAGATGAAACTTATATTACACTGGTCATTTTTTCTTTTTTTTTCCAGTAGTCTTATGGCACTTCATGGCTTCCTGAATTATCTGTCTTTCTGTTTGTTTTCTGTGTTCTTATTAGAGTTGTTGTTAGCTCCATTCTGATGTTTGTAGTTTTTGGAAATCTGAATCTTTGATATTTACATTATCAGTGATCTGACCTGGCTTGCCCACAGCAATGTTCCAACTGTTCTCAGGTCCTCAATTACTAATTATGCAGATGAACAGATTGTGCAAACTCTTTCCTTATGGCCACATTCTGGAAGAATTGTTTTTAATAAATTGTGGCTGGTTTTGAATTTTAAGGAGGTGCCGACCATTTCTTAGCAGGTTTTTTCATGTGTCCGGTACATGTTTGTGTTAGTAATTTATTAACAAGTGATATTGACACACGTTGCGGTGGCCCAGCCCACCTTTGGGCTGGCTATCAATCAAGACATCCAGTGGGTGGATTTCCCCGCCTATGATAGTGACTCTGAGGGTGGGTCTGAAGGTGGTGCTGTGGGAGGCACCAAAGTGTAAGCTACAACCCCCTGGGTGTCACCCCCAAGAATGACTCCTCCCCTGGTCTGGAAACCCCTCTTCTACTCGGTTGCCCTTTGGGCTTTACATTCATGTTTATTTATATTACCTGTTGCATATTCAATTAAATTCTAGAAAGTTCGGTACTGTTGTAATTCCCATTGGTTTGTTTAAATAAGATCCTCCAAATAAACCTTATGATTGGGTACCTACCATTACATTATCTTTCCCTATTGCTTTGTCCCTTGTTCCTCCTATTCTCCACCCTCTGTATAAAACCCTGTGTAACTGCCACTCATCGTTCTTTGTTGCCTGTCCTTCTTGTCTGCGTGTTCTCCTGGCCCCTGGTCGGGGAATTAAGGCTTGGATTGCTGCTACGAAGAGTCCCTCTCTCCTCCTTCACCCCCGCCGATCGCTACAGTATCATCAGAGTGCTGCCAGCTCTTTGCAGAGGCTTCGAGCAGACTGCTGTCACTAGAGTCTGTCACACGGCTGCTGAGCTGCAAACTGTCCTGCCACTGGGGCACTTGAAGCGAGTCGCCTGCTTGGCCACCGGGCGGTCAAGCGGCCAGCGACACACACACATATAAAAAAATTCAAACGGATAACATTAAAAAGTGACAAGGTTGTAAGTGGAAGTACAGGACTCAGATTAAAGGCAGGTATCCAGAGGACCAGCTTCTTCCTGTAGCTCACCAGGACACTGGACAGCCTGCCAGTAGAGTACTTGGAGCTGTTAACATTAATGAAACAAATTAAGCACTAGCAAGAATTGATTAATATCATTACACTAGGGATGTCCAGAAATAATGAACTTTTGAGGGGAAAGAATTCTGCTGCGTTAATAATGCTTTGCCAACTTTTGCCCTAGTTTCTGAGAAGCAAGTAACAGTGTGACATTCTATTCAAGGAAATTGAATAGAAATTCATGGAAATATTCTTCAATGGCTAATATCACTGAAAGAAGACAGAACTGATCCTAGTTTGTGTTACAACACTGGGCATAGGATTGTGGTTGTATGTCATCTTTCTTTTTTAATTGCTACAGCGGTGCCCAGAAGACATTCTCTTTCTGTTTGAACAAAATGTGTGTTCATGGCAATACTGTGCGCCCTACTTGGTCATTTGAAGTAATTTAGGGACTTTGGTGAGTGCAGAAACCTCAATTATCTCTTGCCAGTGTGACCATGGGGGATTTGTAAGTCCCTCAAGGATCCATCCTCATCTCAAAAGACTGTTCATTTACCATACCAGAATATCAGTCCTTTCCATCACAGAAAAGCCTTTTGGAGATTAGAAAACAAAGAGTTTTTTCTTTTCCTTGCTTCCCTCTTCAGAGTACTGCAGGGTAGAAAAAGGTGCAGCAGCTACAAAAATGGAAAAAGTAAAAACCAGAAATCAGAAGGAAATTTTATGTCTGTGAAATCTGAATACGCAAGATTTTTAGAAAAAATATCACTATGAGATTCATACTGCCAATGGAATCACCAGAAATCTTCTACTGAATTCAGTATGCCCAGACTCCAGTCTTAAATGTTGTTGCCAACCTAAATGGCCACTTGAGTTTTACATATAATTAGATAGATTACCTAAAAAAAAAAAAAAAAAGGAAGAAAATGACAGTTTAAGAAACTTACTTCCATGTCTTATGTCAGTCAATGCAGTATTTCAGTCAATTTTTAAAAAAGAAAACACTAATTTTTGTTTTCCATGTGAAAAGAAAGTTTCATATAAAGAATGGGTCAAGTTGATTAAAAGTAGTAATATCTGATACCAGAAGCCACAAAAGTATAAAGGTGCTGTCTATAGCAACAGGAGGTAAAAAGGTTCTGGAAAAGGGGACTCTGTAAAAATAGAATACTTATAAACAGCAAATATTAGGACATACTACTGAAAATAACATCCACCATAAGCAAAACAGTTACTATTTTTTGTAAGCAATTCTTATCAGTAGCTCTCACAGTATTTTACAAAGTGTCATCAGCCTCAAGTTGCAAAGAAACAGACATTAGTAGGCAAACTGATTAGAGTTAACCTGTCAGACCTCTGATAAATGTTGGAGGGGAGTCCTAAATCCCAGATTCTCTAGTATGTACTAGAGCACAGAGATTTGATGGAGGAGTGTTCCTGAGTCTAAAATGTAAAATATCAGGAGACTTGCTGCACAGACATAACCACCAGGAAACTCTAATCAGAAGGCAATGGGACAATGAGTCAGATTACTTAGTATAGGGGAAACACTCAAATTATCATTGAAGTTGACTATTAATACAAATGTCTTTCAAACAGCTTTCTCACTAGAATCCTATCAGAAATGTTGTTCCATTGAAAATGTATATATTCTAATTTATACTCATGGACCCTGAAAGTCTATACCTCAGGGTTCCATTAACAAAATACCTTAAAAAGCAAGCTTGTAGGCTTCACTGTTGAATGGAAAAAAAAAAAGACAGAAATGAC
>VZRV01005212.1:242670-501367 GCA_013398115.1 Falcunculus frontatus | reverse complement strand
AGGAGCCCCAGCCCCGCCACACCAAGCGCTGCTCCCGGCCCGAGGAGCCCCAGCCCCGCCACACCAAGCGCTGCTCCCGGACCGAGGAGCCCCAGCCCCGCTACCCCCGGGGTGCTCCCGGCCCGAGGAGCCCCAGCCCCGCTACCCCCGGGGTGCTCCCGGCCCGAGGAGCCCCAGCCCCGCCACACCAAGCGCTGCTCCCGGCCCGAGGAGCCCCAGCCCCGCCACCCCCGGGGGGCTCCCGGCCCGGCCTCACCGCCGCCATGTGCGAGCCCCGCAGCGCCACCACCTGACCTTCCCCCTCGCAACTCTTCCCAGCCCTCACTCGGAAAAAAAGGGTTCCGTCTGCTGGGGCCGCTGCATTGTGATCGGCTGTTCGTCTCTGCCGGGTTCCTGTTTCCGGCCGGTCAAGTGTGGTGGGAACAGAGGGGCTGGCTCGTGTGACAGCGGACGCTTTGAACGTAACTAACCAGGAAGAAAAGCGGGGGTGTTTTCCGGAACATGTGAGCAAAAATAAACGTAACCAAGGGAACAGCCGACAAAGCAAGGCTTTTTTCCTTTCGTGTACAGTAACGAACTCGGGAATTATCCCCCAGCGGCTCTGTTGTTTGACAGGGAAGGAGAAGGAAGGCGCGGCCGGTGCCCCCCCCTCCCGGGTAGCGCTGTGGTAGCGCTCGGGCGCGTGCGTTGGCGCGCGGTTCGAAAAGCGCGGGGCGCGCGCGCTGTGTCCGAGCGCTCCCTTGCACTCAGCGCCGCCTGCGGCCGCTCCTCCCTCAGGGCCGGGCTGTGGCGGGGCTGTGGCGGCTCCCGGGGCTCCCGACTGTGCTGCTTGGACACTCCTTCCGCCCTCGGGACACCGCTGTCACCTGCGAGCCTCGGTGCGGGTCAGCGGCGGCTCCTCGAACGAGTCGCGATTTCAGCATCGCCGTGCTGAAGGTCCGCAGCGAAGCACCGGTTCGGTTCTCACAAACTCTCCGAGGCGCTTCCCAGCTCCTCCTGTGGCAGCATAAAGCTCGGGGGTGTAAAAGGGCAGGTACGTAGAAATGTGAAAGATGCGCTGTTAATGCACAAATGTTTGTAAATATACACGTATATACGGTATGTACACACTTGTGATATATGACATGAGAAGTGTTTGTAAAAGTTTCGTTGTACTTAATTAAAGTGTAGGGTTTTTTCCTAGATATAAAGCTCTTTGAAGTTATAATTAGTGCTTGAGTCTTCTGCAGTCTAGTGAAATCCTTGAGTTCAAGTAGCTGTAAGTAGTTTATGTCTTGTGTTACTGCTGTTAAAAGAGGGATCAGCTGACCTGGGGTGAAGTTCTGGCTGTTTTGATGTTTTTCTTTTTCACACCATGCTCTTTATTATGACCGTGACTTTCTTCACTGTATCCAGTTAAAAAAAATCTGGTGATGATTGGATGGTTATTTAATTGCATATACTTCCTTTAGTCACAAAGCAAGTTTTTAATGCAAGGTGTGCTTTGGATGTTGTTTTTTTATATGTGTTATAAAGGCACCGTTTCTTATGAAATAAATTAATAAAATCCTATTTCCCCCTCATCTCCTTTTACTGTGGAACTTGCAAATAGAGTAGGGGTGGTTTAAAACCACACAAAACTAAATGTTGGGTTTTTCCTGGCCAAAAGTATTAGTACATTAGTTTTGAGCTGCATAATACCTTCCACAGACTTCTGAATGTGGCCGAATATCAGATTATTATTTTTCCTAAAAACTGAGGTTTATTTATTTTTTGAATTTTTTGTGAAACGTCTTTGCAATTTGTGTCTCTCTACTGCTGTTTACTCTGATGGCAGATTGTGTTAGGAACAGTGTTGGGGCAGCTGTGCCTCGTCTGACCAGGTGAGTCCTTAGGTCAATTGATCAAAGCTGTGTTCCATTTTTATATCTGATTGCAATTGGTTTTCACCTGTGGAGCAGCTTGTTGTTCTATAACAGCAAATGTAAAACAACTGGATGCGCTCCTAGATCAAATCATGACTAATTTAAAAGGTTCTTAAAGCCTTTGACTCCATTAGATTCCTGATTTCGCTTCTGTCTCTGAAGGCTGTGCACTGGTCTGTATCTTAAAACAATTACCTAACGCTATGTTTGTGTTTTTAAAGCATTAGTCCCTTGTTTGTTTGTTTCTGTTAAAAATCCTTATTTTGTTTTATGCAGTAACAGTGATTCTGAGAAATGGACGAGAGCGTTTGTCAAGCTTATGAAGATGAAATCCAGGCACTGGAAGAAGAAATTCGGATATTGACAGAAAAGTATGAAGATATCCGACGAGAAACCACCTTTTTTTCTGATGAGGAGATACTGAAGTCAATGTATGCCTTTTTTTTTCATTTGTTGCATTAATAGAGTTTCTTTGTCAAAATTGTTTGGGATAAGCTTTTGCCTCTATGCTGGGACTTTCCTTATGTTAGTAAACATATTCTCTGTGGATAAGTCACTTAGATGAGTAAAGGCATCTTAGCTCCCTTTTGTTGCATGCTTTTACATGTTTCTCAGAATGGACATTTGCACCTCCAGACTTGCAATAAAAACTGTGTCTACCTGGCAGTGCATGGAAAGAGTTTATGTAAGTTACAATAGTTTACTGTTTCCAGCAGTGTGATCCAACTGAAATTTGACTCCTTGAAAAGTGATTTGGGTCTGAAAACCATCAGATCTCATTACTTAATGCCTGTTATTTAAAGACATTGCTGCACTGACATGTAAAACCATATTATGTTCTGGCTGTTTTGCCCTTTTGATTCTATATTTTTTTTTTCCATTCTAGAAAATTATTCCAAAGAGAAACTCGGGGAGGAACCAAGGGACATGAATCTCCATCAGACCTGAAAGCTCAACTTGAAAGTCTAGGAACAGATCTCTCATTTTTCATGACATTTACTGGTTTTCAGTTCACAAGCCATTCCAAGAAAATAGTGGAAAAAAGTAAGCAGTTTTGTGCCCTTTTCTGAGCATGCTGGTTGCAGTTTATCTGCAAACCTACATTCTACTTCACCATTAGCTGAAAGACAATTACTTTGAAATACAATAAGATTTGGTTCATTGACAAAATAGTTTTTGAGTAAATGTTGTGCTTTGCTTAGTGGTAAAGTGACAGACTACTCTTGAGCTTTGTATGGGGGGAAAGTGGAGGTAGTTGGGGTTTTTAGAGGTGTTAAACCTCTTTACATGAGGAATTGTATTAGTTGGTACTTTAAATATGACTAAGGGAAGAAATGCAGTAGTCATTGAATAGAAGTGTAATTGATTATTTTGTTAACTTGATTTTATAACAGCCAGAAACAAGACGGTGCAGAAACACAGATTATCAGGGAAGTGTCACTCCCTGTCTTTTCAATTGGAATTCCAGCTTCTTGAAATGCAGGTAAGGGTCAATGTATGTTTGGAAAAAAAACAACTACCAAGCAAACAAAACTTCAAATGGACAAATGCCAGTACTTCCTTTCCTGCTGAATCCTTTAACTGCTTAACCTAAGCTTCAGTGGGTTCTTTTGACTCTTTAACATCTGGACCCAACTTTGGGATTCTGTGTGCATCCACGCAAGATAGTTCTGAAGGTCAGGTTTAGTGTTCAGCCACAAAATGGTTACCATAGAATGATTTAGGTTGGCAGAGACCTTCAAGATCAAGTTCAGCTGTTAACCCAGCACTGCAAAGTCTCTATGACCCTCCCTTCCCGAAACATGCTCCCTCCAGGATGCTCTTGCAGATTTAACACTGAGGTAAAGCCCTGAGAGCATTTGGTGTCTGTCAGCTCAGCCAGGTACCTGCTGGGGCCTCCTCCTGACCCTGTACAGCTTTCATCCCACACAACACGTTCTCCTATAGTCTCGTATCTTATTCTGGAAACTGGAAAATGCCAGATGTTACCTCTCTGGAAGATACTGAGGAGAAGCTAAAACACTACAAATTTGGGCCAGTGTCTTTGTTGGTTTGCTTTTTTTTTCCTTTTTTCCCCTATATTTGTGTGTGCTTGGTTAATGCGAGTAGTCATTGCAGCACTGCCCACAAGTTACACTAATGATTGCAGATTTGGAGGGAGCTCTTTCTTAAGACTCTATTCTTAGCACAGAATTCAAGATGCTAAGCAGAGGAAAACAGCTGCTACCCTAATTTGCAATAGTATTTTTCTAACACTGTTGTACTTTGTAGTAGTATTTCTAACATCAGGAAAACTTGATTTTCAGCTCAGCTTTAAAGGGGTTTTTCTGGTTTTTTTAATTTAATGAGATCGGACTGAGAGTAACAGTAAACAGTAAAGATGTCCTTCCTATTCTGAAGGAGTATTCTGAAGGCCATATTATGAATTTGGGAATTGAATATTTAGGTAGTCACACATGGATTTTATCCTTTGATACTGCAAGAGTTCAGCTGAATGAGCAACCTCTGAAGTCCGTTTGTGACTTGAAACTTGTAGTCTTCGCAATGTCTCTTTACATTTGCTTGTATGAAACTGCACTTAGCCTTGAGTGGGGACATGGCCCACACCAATCACACAGCTTGGTGAGATGAATGTTTCTCTCTCAGCTGCATCTCCTGCAGGATGACATCTTTTGGTGGAGCTCAGAGGAGTAGCTGTGTGTTAAATTTACTGCCAAAGGCGTTGGTGCTGCTTAAAGCCATTGCACCACTGAGCGGCAGCACTTGGCTGCCTAATGCCTAAAATTTGGGCTACTTGAGTGCTGATGAGATAGGGAATGTCAGGTGTATATATATTTCAAAACCCCCACTTCAGTTGTAAAAGTATAATTTTGAGCTACTTTTTGCGCCTTTTTTTTTTTGTTGCTAGAAGTACATTGTATTCAAAATAACCTGCACTGACAGCTGGTTTTGGGAAATGCCCAGCAGGTAACAGGTCTGTTGGTATGCAGCACAAGATTAAGAATTTTTTTCTCACGCTGTTAACTGTGGCTATTTATTCTAGTAGTGAAGTCACAATAGAGTTAACACAGCTCCATAGTGTTAGGTAGGAGGACATGTGCAATGAGCTTGAAAATCAGCCAAAACAAGTCTAAGCCTTTTGAGAAAGCAATCACTTAAAGTTTCTTTTGTGGCAGGAGCTTTCCTTTTAAATCTTTTTATTTGGCCCCACAGTGGCATTTGGGACGTTAGTAACCCACCCATTGGCAGTGCAGTCCCTTCAGAAGGTGGCACATTAGCTTGTGACCGCTGGCAGCTTCTCCACAACTCCATCCCTCTGTTGAACCTGTTGCTCTAAACCTAAAATGATTTTTCCTGATGTTATTTAGTCTATCCACTAATATTTGTAATGCCTTGCTTTGCTTTTCCCATCTTTAGGGATGTCAGTGTTAGTAGGGCTTCTGTCCAACCAGTACAGGGACTGCTGAGATGTGTGTGCAGTTAACTCCAGCTTTCCTCTCTTGCCATTCCTGTTTGCTTGTAGTGACTTTTTATATGAAGCTTAAAGTGAGGCATTTGCTATGGTCTTCAAACCATGACTTTAAGCTTTCATTCGCTGTTATCTAATCCATTACTTTGGTATGTTCAAGAATGTATAGAAAAGAGAATTAACTTCTTTTTTGGCTTCACTTCTACTCTGACTACTTTTTCTCATTCTTTAACCACTTATTAGTTAATTTAGAATAATTTTATTATTGTGCACGTGTTCCTGAGTAACAGTGATTGTAAAAAGGGACAGTATTTTGAGACAAAACTAGACGGTTTAAAATTAAAAACCAACCCAAAATTAACAGATAAAACCTTATATTTGAATTTTCTGGTATATGTGGCAGCTACAGGTTGTGCTGGAAAACGAGAAGAATCTTAAAGAAGTGGAATTGATTTGAAATTTGTATGTATATGTAATCCTTTATATGTATATATTCTCTGACTTAGTTATTATTCTAAAAGCCTTGTTGTGTGGATAATAGTGCTGCTGTTGAAATGAAAGAAATTGTTCACACACACAAACTGTAGTTTAAAAGATGCTGTTTTAAGGATTATAGTATTTAGCAGCATTTATATACTTTTTTCTACTTTAGATGCAAATAGACACATTTTTATCTTTTCTAGAGAAATTTCTAAAATATTTTGTCGTTACTTCTCCAATCTAGAACAATGAGAAAGTGTCTGCTGTTGTAAGTGATCTCAGCATCATAATGGAATCTGGAGAAGATTCAGGTGTGAGCAAGTTTGTGTCAAGGTAAGGTGGAATTTTTTGCTCAGGGAAAGTTACTGTGTGGGATATGGGACATTAAGTGCAGTACTGAGTTTTCATGTAAAATGCTGGCAGTCATTGTCTTTGTTACGTGATGTGTCCTTAGCCCAACCTAAACACTTCCAATCCTTTACTTGTATCCTGGAGAAAAGATGAAAGGCATATGATTTTTATGATCTGGAAGGACCATTACAAATTCGTGTTAAACAGAGCCAGGTTTTGGGTTATAATGTGTTCTAGCTGTTTGAAGGAAAAGGTAATCTCAGCTATTGCATTTTAATTAATATAATTGTTCCTCAGATGTGTGAGCTGCAGATGTGCAGTGTGGGTAATACCTAAAGTGCACATCCAGAACCCCTCTCCAGTATTTGCCTGTTTCTGATTCTCAGCTCTCAATTCCCTTTCTCTTCTTGGCATCAGGATTTATTTCACTGATATCTTAAAAAGATATAATTTTAAAACATGAAATAGTGTATTTGTGCAATGGCTTAAGAAAATTTACATACTAAAATGTATGAATGAATGCTGGTTTTTCATTTTCTGGAGTAGGCCAACTTCTTGTGGTAACATGAGTAAATGATCCAATTATTTGTATGCAGTATCCACTGAATTCTGCTAGCAAGCTGTTCTGAGAACAAATCTATTATTACTGAGTAGTTGATTTAATCTTAATCTTGTTTTTTAAGTAGTTTCTTTTCTCTTCTATTATTTTCTGGATTTGGGGAGGGAGAGGGAGGGGGCAAGAGATGGATGAAGAGGGAGGTCTGTTGAGTTACCTCAGGCTTCAGTAGTCTGTACTGAAAACTCCAGTTTTTACTTCAAGGCTTTGAGATTTCCATATAAATCTGCTAAAGCTACTGGTGTAACTGGGAAGAGTAGTTGACTGCTCTCAAGAAGTGGGATTTAGAAGAGGAAATTGCCCTGTTTTACTCATGAGTATTTTATGACAGCAGAAGTGTATTGGAACTTAATAGTCACATTGGAAAGGAATGTGTTGAAGTAGTGGCAGACTTTATTTCATCCTGGCTGGAGCACTGCTGTCTTGTCCCTGTCTCTTCTCCTTTTTCACCTTGTGCCAGTATTCATAAATAAACACAAGTTTTCATGAATGATAGAAGATGTCAACAAAGCAAGCAGTGCTTTCTCCTGAGCCTCTCTTTGCACGTGCTGTCTGTTGGCCTTGTGTCTGTAGATACCCTTGCAGCCACATGGCCAATAGGATCAATGGGGGCATTAGGTTGAAAAATACTTTGAGGGGTGGAGAACAACCCTACCTTGTTCCCCCACAACACCTTCAAATTCCATTTTTCCTTGTGCCTTGTCCTGGCCACAGTGTGTGCTGCCAATGGAAGGCAGTGAGGACATGGCTGGGGTGGGGTGATGCTGCCAGTGCCTGTTTGAGAGCACCCCACTGTTCCGTTCTGTGATCTCCCTTTAGGGCCTGTTTTCTCAATCCCTTGCTATGCTAGTCCTCATTTCTTCCTCCAAGTTGTAATCCACTCATGTCCGGTTTCAGGCTTTCCCCACCTTCCCTTTGTTCTGTAGTCTGCTCCTAGAATCTCGATTCCTTCCTTTTCCCTCCATTCCTGGCCAGCTGAATCTGGTTTTGTTCGTTTTCAGCCTCCCTACCAGCTTGTTTTCTTCTTTGCTTCCTTGGCCCAGTCTTGCCAAATCCATTGTCTGGTTCTGTTCTGTTTTGTCTCCTGGCCGGGATTTTTTTCCTCCTCAGTTTTCTAATTTTTTTTGGCTTTGTTTTTTTTCATAATGCATGTCAGAAAATGGTCTTTAAGAGCAGCAGAGTTAAAAACTTGGCATTCAGTTCCTGCTTTGGAAGAAAATAGGGGAATTCTGGAACACTTGAGCAACATCTTTTTAAATGAAGCAAAATTTAGCTGCCTGCAGGTACTGCTGCAATATATAAATGGTACATCTCTATATAAAAATTGTACATCTTTTAGAAGTGGATATATTTTTATACAATTTTTTAAATTATTTTGTGACAGTAAGAGATGTATGCAAATGGTATCACAATATTTAGTTGTCTTTTTTTGGATTGTACTTGTGTCCCTTTTGCACCAGTTATCACTTATTTTATACTTTACTATTGTTGAGAACCACAATATCTAAGAAAACTCTTGTCAGTCCTTTTTCCCTTTTTTTGACTTGACACACCATTCATTGTGGGTGAGTTAACCTTTGCATGGATTACTTAGGCAAATGGACATTTTAAGCAGTATGAAGATTGCTCTTTTTACTAACTAACTAGTTAGAACCTATAAATCCAAGTGCAGGATTTAGGAAATACACATTATATTAAGTGCTGTGTGGGCAGAGGTCTCTCGCAAATGAAGGGAAGCAGGAATTCTGCCCCCAGCTTAGAGTTGTGCTTTGGTTTTCTATGCTCATGTAGGAAGCCTTGCATTCTGCAGTGAGTTAAAATAGATTTCCTCCCTTAAAATAGATAAAGGAACATATTAAAGGAGGCTTAGATACTTTTACAACAGTAAGATTTCTTACATACTTCTGTGTTTTGTTGATGATAATTTGTGGAAATGAAAGGGTGTTTGGATGAAGAGCCCATGATTTTATCCTGGTAGAATTACTCTCTGCCTGAATATCCTTTTAGCTGGTTTTGGATGACTTCTCTGTAACATGGATGTTGGCATTGGAGACGGGTGTTTTCTGTTTCAAGTGGATTTCTGTAATGCTAAATTCTTTCAAAATAAAAAAAGTCTTGAATTTTACCATCCGTTCTCTTACTACGTTGTTATTTTATACCACGTTTTCTTGGTATTTTAGCATTTGTTGTAGTTGATTTCAGCAGGAGGAATCAGGCTAACTTGGGCTAATTAGGAATTACTGTTTATGGGTAGATTAAATGCTGTGAGACAGTTCACTGAGCTGGTGCTGTTATGCAGTCTCTTACTCCTTTGCAAATATGAATTTACATACAGCTGTCCTTGCCAACGGATTCCCCCTTTCTAAACACTGAATTCAGTTTTCTATCTTGAATTTAGCCAGTGCTATGTGAGAAAAGTACATACTCAGATATATTGGTTGACTAACTTCTACATTTGAAACTGGTTCTTTGAGCTTCTAGACAAAACTTTCTCTTTATATTGATGATCTAGTCTTGAAAATTCTCATCTGCTTCATCACCTAAAAGTGATTTTGAGGCAAAAAAAGAAATAAACTAAAGACAATGCTAAAACAAGGTCACAATGTAGTATTTTAAATAGCATAAAAGTGGATATTTACAAAAATTGCCAAGTTTTTCAATAAGAATTTCAAGAATGTAGTTTTGTAACAAAGCTTTGTGTTGCCCTGTTCCACGTGGGGAGGTTGAAAAAGCCCAGTGCAGTTTGTGTGGAATCTGTTCTCCAGGCATGGAGATGTGGGCAGTTGTTACCAAGTCCCCACAGTTCCTACAGAATGTGTAGATTTTGACTTATACAATTCAGAGCTGTGGTTAAAAACAGCTCCCAGAGCAGAGCTAATGAGCTATTGTAAATCTGTGTGTCTGTGTCCTTCCAGGGACTCATTTTTCCCAGTGCTGCCAGCTTTTTTTTAATCTTGGCCTGATGTTGTTGGCAGCCGTGACTACTGTGGTAACTTCCTTTAATGATGCTGTTCTTTCCAGGCTAGGATAAAACTTGTTTGGCTTTTCTTTTACATTTTCAATATCTGAATGACCTTAATGTATTTTTCTTCCAGTTTCTTTGTGTAACATGTTAAGGTTTGCTGTTCTGTATATTAAATAGAGCTGGATTGGAGGCACAGTTCTCCCTGGAAAGGCTGAAGTGACTTGGTAATACACTGTTGCAGCCATTCTGTGAATGCCTCGAGTCTCTGCTCTCAGCTGTTCTGAAAATCCAAAAAAATAGCTAATCTCAAACAGAAGGGATGTTAAAAGTCAAATTTACATTAGAATTTAAATCCTCTAACTTCCTGAAATATTCCCAAATATCAGTCAGGTATCTTCCTCAGTCAGGTTTTGTAAACTTGTAAAATCCTGTATTATTAGCCAAAATAAATATTTGTACTTTAAAGCAGTGCTTGCCAGGTGTGTTTTGAGGATGGTTAATAGTCTGCTTCTTTTGACTGTGGCTTCATTTCAACAATGACATGAAGCCTTTCACCCTTATGCTTAAATAATCATGTCACTTCAGGGATTCTGACGTGGTTTTTGTGGAGTTTTGCATCCTTTGCATTCTGGCTGCATTTGTTTAGTGAAAACTGCACACCCTTTATGAGCTTTTTTCCTCCTTTCTCCAACAACCCTGGATGGATGGTTGGCTGCCTGACAGTTGTCACCTTCTATTGTCTCTTTTCCTTTCTCCATCCTGATCCTTACTTTACTAAGAATTTGAAAAGTAAGTGTTTATATTAATCTCTCCCCTCCACTCTCCCCCCAACATAAGAAGGACATGGACCTGTTGGAGCAGGTCCAGAGGGCTGGAGACAAGATCAAATCAAGATTTAACTGTCTAACAAAAGTTCTGGGTTAGATGCTCTGTGTGATCAGGTTTCCTTACCTCCTGAAGCTGCAAGGTTCATCTTGGAAAGCTGACTGTCACGTGGGCAGGGGCAGATGATGTCATGGAAAGAGTTAGTTGGTTAGGACAAAGATTTTGGGAATATTTGAAGGTTAATGATGCAATTTGGGAAATCTCACCAATTTTGGTAAAGTTCAGGTTTTACTGTGCAACATCTTAAAATGTATTTGGAAAACGAGTTGAACAAGAATAAAATCAAACTAAGATTTTGCAGGCGACCACTTTGTTCCCACATTTTACGTGCAAGACTAACACTATAAACACTGGTTTAGAAATGTGTACTTCAACTTCTTTTTCAATCATTACACTACAGCTTTTTTTTCAGCTTTGTCGCTATTATTTTGGGAGATTTTTGGCCTCATATTCAAACAATACTAATGAAATTAAGGAAATAGTGTGAATTTTAGGCTATAGAATTGATAAATCTGATTAACACTGGGTTAAACAATATATTTTTGTTTTATAGCACTGAAGAACGTGGAAATCTTCTAACATTTTTCAGAAGCCTTTCAACCTATGCTGAGTGGTATGAACATCGTAAGCATACCTTCCTGCATTTCAAGGTACTGTATCAAGCCTTTATTTATTAGTACAATATTCATTGCTTTAAGTAGTTCATTAAAGCAGAGCATTGGAGGTGAAACTGGCTGTCTTCAGCAGAATATGAGATCTTAATTTTGTATGTGGTGGTGAAGAGAGTATGAGCTCAAGATTTGTGCTGTGTTCAAGGGGCAATTGAGCAGCAATTGCTGCTTCCTCATGGGTGGAGGAGAATAAATCTGTGCCTTTCTGCAAGGGAGTGAGACAGTTTGCTTTGGTATTATATTTTATTTTGATTATAAAAAAGGGAAAAAGGAGAAATTAAAAGAAAATAACACTTGTAGTCTTTGGCATGTAAATGTTGGTTTTGAAGGATTAGATCTGTTTCCCTTGAAGATGTGTCAGCGTGTGTTTGGGCGACAGCACTTGCAGTCCTGGAGTGTTTTACTTGTATGGGAAATAAACTGTTCCTCCCTCCTAATTGGAACACAGGATATGAACTTAGTTTTAAATGATTGGTATTTGGCTTGTTTGTTTTGGCTTTGTGCTGGTTTTAAGGTAAACAACTAATCCTTGGAGTAAAAATACTACAGTCTTACAGACACAAAACATCTTACATGATGCCTTATGTTAGAGGAGGATGTTTAGCTGCCTAATCATTTGTGGTTTCTTACATGAGTTTTATTTACCTCAAGAATTTACTGCATTAAACTCGACACCATCTTTACTTTTCAGCTGTAATGGCAAGTGGAACTGCATTGTTTCCTATTTTTTGATCTTTTAGGCCTTCAAGTTCTGTGCCAGATGATTGAATTTCTATTATCCAATCAACCAGAGCATAGAAAAGAGTTCTATTTTCTGATAATGTTAAAAAATAATCCAGTCCTCATCTGAGCAATGAACTGTCATTGCCTAATCCTGCTGGCTTTTGTAAATGGGCTTTTCTTTAATCCCTTCATAGAAAAGGTAGAGCACCAAGAGCTTTAGGGCTTTGTGATTGTTTTTTTCCAGTTTCACTTGATGCTTTCTCCACATGCTGATCCACAGATCAGCAGTGACTGTGGTTTCTGGGACAGTGATTTGGTGAACTGTTGTAAATATTTCTCATTTCAAGATGTAACAAAAGAAGTTAAAAAATAGAAAGGAGATGGGTTTGGAGACAATTTTTAAATTGTTGTTATAGAAGCAGTTTTTAGAAGTATTTGTTCAGATGTTGAGTATAAACAATTAAATGATCTACTAATTGCTAAAAGATGTGTGAAGATAATTCACTGAAGACATTACAAGTTTGTTGATATTACAGATGTTCTTTCTAGAGGTTTTTTTATTTCCATGGACAAAGACAAGAGTGAAGTTGAAGGGCAAACCAATTTGGGAGAATATTTACCAAATATGACTGACTCTGTGCTTATGAAGAGTATTTTAGGCCTTATTTCTGCTAGCATTACTAATCATTTCATTTAGAAACAGAAGACATTCTCAGCTAAGAGAATTAATAAAAGGGTTCAAATCTGACAATTCAAATAACTAGATTGCCAAGGAGAATGTGTATTTGTAATTTAATGGTTTTAGTAATTTGTGTGAAAGCAATTAGACATATATTGTTAATACATGCATAAAAACAGCTCGAGAGTCTATCCTGTTAATATTCACACTTACACAACATTGAAAAGGAGTCTGTAATCTTTGTATTTATTTTTTTCCCCCCTACCTGCTCTCTAGACTCCCCTGTTTTGGAGAGAAGACTGTTTGGGGTGGAGTCTTGGGTTTAAAGCTGTTCTATTCATCTGTTATTTAAAAGAAAATTGCCAAGGCTTCTAAGTAGAAATAAAATAGTTTCTGACACTTTCCTTAGAGTGTAGTGTAAAAACACCAAAAGTTAGGTTATTTTTTTTTCCTGTTTTGGTACTTGAGAAGAAAGGGATAATGTAGAAGTGAATGAATACTTCAAGTAATATTGAATGTTTTAAGATTAATGACAATTTAAGGTCAATTCGAAATAGATGTTGAAGGAGCAAATAGAGTGTTCTGCAAATATTCTGTATGGCAGGTCCTGCTATTGTGACAATAAATATGTCTATAAAATGGATTTACATCTGCTAATAATCTTCTAACCTTAGTCTGCTGTGAGGCTGAACAACTGAAACACGCTGGCAGGGCTGGAAGAGCAGGTTGTTGAAGCTGATACTGATAAACAAGAACAAAAATTCAAGTTTTATTGGAAATACAGAACAGAAATGAATGATAGGAAAAAAATAGAATGGTTTACATTCAGCTTGATATTAGTACTGGTCACACAAATGAGAGGTGGACATCCTCCCTCCTGAAGCCTTTCTCACTTCATGTTTTGATTAACTTGCTGTGAATGGGGAAAGTAAAGTAAAACCCATCAGATAACTTGGTGCCTGCATGAGGCATTCAGAAAGTACCACTTGTCTACTTTGGGTTGCTCACAAAGTATTAAGAGCATTCATTACTGTTACTGATGATAATTAGTACATTTCAAAAATATATACAACATTTTAATGTAAAATTAATCATGTGGTAGTGGATAGGTGTGTTTACATGTGTGTATATATTACAAAAATGTGCATTTATTTGTGTATACACATTTTTGCTGATATTTACTGATCCTGTTAATACTGGAAAGAGCTTGTTTTAGTAGCAATGATTTGTGATAAGATCAGAGGCTGCTGCTTATGTAACATTATTACGCTTACAGCTGTGTTCTTTCCATCTTAGGCATTTATCACAAGAGGCATGAGAGAATTGATGCTTTTAATTTTTTCCTAATAGAACTTTGGCTTGACATTGGACTGTATTTTTACATGCTTTGAAGTTGTTTTTTATGTTTTGCTAAAAACCTGGGAACATCAAAGTTTTTTGACTTATGTGGAAAAATGAAAACCAAGCATTGCTGCCGGACTTGGTTTTGTTCTCGGTTAAGACAATGGAATTTCCTCCTTGTTACACCAAATAACTTAAAATGGAAAACACTGGGGGATTGCTGTTTTTCTTGGGTAATGAGTTCAGGGCAAAAATACGTATTCAGAATTAAGTGGGCATCAATTCCCCATAGCACAAGCACTAACAAATCAAGGCTTAGCTAAATAAGATAAATAAAACTAATACAAAATATCTTGTAACCTCAGTATTCTAGATGTAGTGATACATCATCATGCATTTGATGCTTAACTATTTCTACAAATTAGGAATCTATACTAGCTTCAAAATTAGTACAAAGTTGATGTGGTAATAGCAACTAGCACACCTTTGGCATTCATTTTTCTGGAGGTTTTACACCTGTGGTAGGTATTTGAGGGGAGAAACTGGATGTCAGAAATGCGTAGTTGTGGAATTAAAGATATTGTGCCCTTTATCAATGATGTCCAGTTTTAGATGAACTGGCTGTCAGGGCCTTCACATGTCAATTTGTGTTTTTAATACACTGCATAGGTTAAAGTAGTTGCGTGAAATGCTTGAAGTTATCTCTGATTTCAGATTAATGATAGAATCAACTTTTTTCCTAGCTTTAAAAATCTGATTTGATTTTCCCCTAATGATCAATATTGTTGTACAGTGGTAATTCTGTTTCTTCACATTGACATCTAGATGAAATTGTACTTATTTACAGGTAAACACATGAATTCAGCTTTGCTCTTAACTATGTTGTCACATTTCCTGTCAAGAGAAGCTGTGGAACCATGGCTTGGTTCACATCATTAGTTAATAACTAAGATATTTGAGTCTACTATGCTGTACTTAGCCCATTGTTTTAAAATGGGAAGCTGGTGTTGCAAAAACAGCTCTTGTGAGAACAGCTCAGCAAAACATATCTATTTCACTTAAAAATACCTTGTGTAAAAATAAAACACATATGTTATTTTCAAAGCAAAATAATAGAAGGAAATCTAAAACATCTTTGAAAAGTTCCAGTTGTGATGTTACTTGGTGTACTAAACCTAAATAGGAGTTATTCTCATTTACCACAAATCCAGTTTTTAAGGAAACTTTAATGAATTTAAGCTTTGAGAAGTTCTGTTTCTAAACATAACTTCCTCTCATATTCATCTTCATCCAATACACCTTTGAAGGTCAACTGAAAAGATTTCATTTCAGATTAAAAGAGTGGGATTGGAATTCAGAAGTATTTTTCCTCTTTGGCTCGCTCAAAGAATATCTTGCGTTTATCTGAAAGTGAAATGTGGCGATTGTTCTGAGTGCTGGTAAAGAATGAGAACAGGCAGTTTTGTGTGATTTTACCTAAAGAATATGTGATGAAATAAAAGTTGAGATGATGTGTGTGCATATATATGTATTTTTACACTTCCGTTAACAGAAAAGATTCTGAAAGCACGAGGGGGACGCTGTAACTACTAAAGTGACTGGTTTGAAATGGCTATTTCGGAGGAGAACGTTTCAACATAGCAGAAGGTCCTGGGTATGCAGGGAAAAGAGCATTAGTAAGGGAGAGGATATGAACGTGTAAACAGAGGAAGAAGTGATCCTTGCTACCATGCCTGGCTTTGGCATGTGGAATGACACGAGCAGTGCTAGTAGTAGGTTCCCACGGGCAGCATCCTCAGGCAGGAGAAGGCGTTAACGTGCTTGGCCAGGACGATGGGGTTGCCCTCCATCCTTATCTCGTCCATCCGCGTGCGGATGTAGCGCGTGTTGTTGGACTTGCAGAACGTGTCATCCGTGATGGTGGTGATGTTGTTGTACTGCAAAGCAAAACGTTTTTGTAAATAAATAAATACATACGGGCGTATGTTCAGTGCATTGTTGATAAAAGATTATGGCTTATTTTTGCCATTTCCTATGCCCGATGCACAGAAACTAATGATAAATCCTTGCATGGGAATTAGCAACTTCTGGATGGTTGTGGCCATACACATTAGAGGTAATTTTTTTTTATTCAGAGGTGCGTTGGAAAGCTGTAGTGGGAACTGTTTTAAAAGAGAACAAGTTTGATTTTGAAGTGTGTAACTCCTGAGGCTTTTCCTAAGAGAATGTTAGGGAAATCCTTTGGGAATTACCTGAAGGTGAAGAATGCGCAGACT
Organism: Falcunculus frontatus; assembly: GCA_013398115.1. Taxonomy (NCBI): domain Eukaryota; kingdom Metazoa; phylum Chordata; class Aves; order Passeriformes; genus Falcunculus; species Falcunculus frontatus. The sequence goes on along the minus strand of VZRV01005212.1, from coordinate 485,007 downwards.
CTCTGGTAAGTTCAGGGGAACAGATTCCAGTGCGTTGTGTCCTAGGTAGAGGTAGGCCAGATTTGTGAGTTTCTGTTAAACAGAAAGAGAGGTTACTAATGCTGGTATTACTTGAGCTTAAGTAACTCATGCCTGTTAAAAGACATCAGTAATTTTTTCTGGTCATGTAGCCTGTAAACTAATGTAATAAAACCCATTCTTTTGCTGTGGATGTGGAATTCTATTGTATCAAGAAATTCATAGAACAGACCTTCTATGTTTGGGAAATTTCAGTGTCAGCATGTTGGTTATAAAACTTGAGACCACTATAAAATACTGTATACATATTGTTTATTAGTATTTTTGTGGTCCTCAGAACGATATTTGAGCCATCAAGTTTTGAATATTTTTTCTTTACATGTAAGAGAGAAAGGAAGCAGGTGAGATATTTAATAGAAAATTCTTTTCTACATGAAGGACATGAGAGTGAATGCACAAATGACTGATATTCCAGAGTGCCTTAAAAGCAAAGCAAAAGCTGGAAAGCTGCTTCATCATAGTTTGTTTCTTAGATTACAAAAAATACAGAAAAATAATTTGGTGGCAGACTGAATAGTCTGGTTACTAACTTTGGTTACCTAAATTATTGGGTTTTTCCTTACCTTAAAAGCATTTGCTTTGATTCCTCTGCTCTTGATTCTGTTTTGGTTTGCGTTAAACGTTGTTAGTTTGGGAGGTAGAACAGGAAGTTTTACAAGTCGATTTTCAGCAAGAGAAAGTTCTTCCAACAGCAGAAGCTTTGAAAAGGCTCCATCTTCTATTTCTTCTATTCTATTTCCACTAAAATCAATTCTTCTCAAGGTAGCTTTACACAAAAGAAATGAAAATCTAAGTGTTGACTTTATAATGACATGGCGTGTGAAATGTATATGCTAAATGTTATACTCTTGGCTGCAGCATCTACAAATGCAAATACTATTAAAATATGGGTAAAATTGACATTTGGATTTTTTCCAGTCTTAAATTGAGGGGAAAAAAAAAAAAGGAAATACTCTGGATCCTTCTTTTTGTCTTAGAGATAATGTGATATTCATAGGATTTGTCATGCTGTAGAGTAAGATTGCTGGGAGAGCTGTCCCTGGAGCATTTGTAGGAAAAACAATGCCTGGTCGTGTAAGACTGGCTGGGATGCAGAGCTGAATTTTATTTTTAGCGATCTGCTCTTTCCCTGATTGTTTGGGAGTATTAAGATGTTTACAGCATCCAAAATGTGCTTCCATATTTTGCCTTTAGAATTCCCGATCTAAAACAGAAATGGAAATTGGGGTGTCACTTACTGATGTCAGCAAAGTCCGAGGCTGCAATCCTTTTGATCTTGTTGAAGCGAGCGTAGAGATAAGCGGTTTCCTTGGGCAGAGGGGGCACGGCCTCGATGTCGATCTCCTCGCAGTACACGGAGCCGCTCAGGCACACGCACAGCAAACACGTGGGCAGGTCTGCCAGCAAGGGGGTTCAGCACACAGTCACAACTTACTCAACCTGCTGAAGCTTGGTTATTCCAAATTGAGTTTTTTTTCTAGTGCCTTTTAAGGTTTCACATTGGTGGGTTTTTAAAAAATTCTGTTTGCATCGAGTTCTGAAAAGATTTAATGTTCTCAAGTGGTTTGGGTGTTTTGTTCTTTTTATGGTGCGTGATTTCCCTGTGTATAATCTCTGTTCTTACCCTGAGCATGTGAAATGCTATTAATTGTCCTGAATTCAGTTGAAATCTTTAGCTGGCTAAGAGTATGGTGAATATGACAAGTGCAAGTCTGTGACTGTGTTAAATATCACTTTTGGAACCATTCTTTAGAAAACAGAAACCCACAAGGAGAAACACCTGAGAGTGCACACATTAGGTACTATAATTGCATTGGAGCATTTCTGGCAGGTCACACATTATTCTGTGTTATTCCTAGCTACTATTTTGTCTAAACCTTTTGATAAAAGCTCCAGCACTTATGTTTATATATTATATAGATATTTACAGAACCATAGAATGGTTTAGGTTGGAAGTGACATTAAAGATCATCTCATTCCAACCCCCTGCTGCAGACAGGGACACCTTCCACTAGACCAGGTTGCTCAGAGCCCTGTGGACAATCTCTATCAGTTTTATGCTAAGATTTTTACAGCTGTTGTTTTAAGCAGAGAGAGAAACTTTTTGTAATGTAGTTTGAGACCATTGTGGCTTGTCCTGTTCCTCATGGACAGTAGTAAAGTATCAGTAACTTCTGCTTTGCTCTAATCTTTAATGCCAGCAATATTCAAATACATCTAATGAACGTGGCTTTGAATCCAATTTCACCACCACTGCTGTGTCTTGTGCTGTGTTTTCTATATTTTGAGAGTTTTGGTTGGCTTCCACCCTGGAGCGTCTGCAGTGCAGGGCCATTCCATGGGGTAGTTGTCACTACACAGCAAAACAGGACCTTCTACAACCAGTGAGGAGTTACAGAGGGAGCTGCTCAATACTGGGAAGACAACCCAGTACATGTAACAGTAATTCTTTTTCTTACAGCAGCACTGCAGAGAACAGAATGAAGATTTTGAGGTTTAGCTCTGTGAATATCATCGCTTTTAGGCTTTGGAGTTCTGCCCCATTTGGTGGTTTGGATTTTTTTTATTTAGTGGCTTGTTTTTCATATGCTTGTGTAGGAAATGGAAAATGTCAAACAATGTTGTCACTGTTAAAAAGGCAATACTTTTTATGCTTGTCTGTCTGGAAGTTCTGATGTTCTTGGAGACTTGCTCAGCTTTTGATGGGGGCTTGTTGACAGGTGCTGGTTGGCAATAATTAACCTACAATTAGCACTTTGGTGTAGATTGACAGTCCACTGCTCTTGCCGAATCATCAGTTATTTTTGGACGTTTAGATCATGGACACACAAAATAATTGTGTCTTTTTCTCACTGCTCTGTTTGGCAGAGAAACTTTGTCCTTTTCATGTGTAGAGAGCACTGGGGCTTATTAGGAGAAACCTGTACAATGTACCCAGAGCCTGTAGGAAACTTTGGCAAATGAAGAATGTTCCTGAAGTATTTTAAACATTGACCTCCCTGATCATCAGAGGCAAACTTTGACAATAGCCAATTCTTCAAATAAATCTATTGAATTAATTCAAGCACATCATATTTCATCATCACTGGGTTAAACTGTGGAACTTACTGGGGGGTGTATTTTGTTTTTCTGAGTTGTCCTGCCTAATTTATTTAACTTGGGTACATCTCAATGGCAAATATGACTGGGTAAGTCTGTGGAGATTCTTACAAGCTGTGCTTTGTGTATTCAGAGTTTACCTGAGGATCCTTTAAATTTTTCAGCCTGCTCCATCAGAAGTTAGGTTTTCCACAGGAGATATGAAAGATATTCATAAATGAAAAGATTAATTCTGTAGCCTTTGTCATCCTTTGCACATTAGATTTGCATATTAAAATATATTCTTTTGGATATCTTAGACATGACAATATTTCTATCAGTTAACTTACTTGTATCCTTTGTTGGTGGGACATCGAGTTGGCTGTCATCACTTTGCAGTATTAAGGAAGTGTCAAGAGAAACGTTTGTTCCATCCTTTGTGAGAGAGCAAACGTTATTTTAACACAAATTGCAAACAAAAAGCCACAGATCATTACAGGAATCTGAAATAACATCTTTTAAAAGTGAGCTTCCTACAACATACCTCCTTATGGCATTTAATTTTTAAAATGCTCTTATAGGTTGGATGACTAATGTGATGTATTATCATTTTTACACATGAGCTAGTCACTTGGAAAGGTGAGAAGGGAAGGTGCTGCCAGTGCTCTTTAGAAAACAAGTTCTTTAGGAAAGGACAGTAGACACAAAATAGAAAATAGGGACTACGTGGTGGGAAGGAATATGTAAGTGGTGGGTGTTTACAAACAGTAGAGTTTTGAAGATCAAGATTTTGTGTATCATGTAAAATTCAATGGGATTCTTGTGAGTGTAAGTTGTATTTTGTTGTTGTTTTACCCAAATAATCTCAGTAAAATGACTGAGATATCCTTGCATTTAAAGCTATTCAGAATTCCTTCTGGAGACAGTCATTGCATCTTTTCAATTGCAGGACAACTTAGTTTATAAACACATTCCTTATAGGTATTGGCTGAAATTGAATAATTTGTTTTCATGGACTGCATGTAAGTCTGTTTTAAGGTGTGGACTGCTAACAGAAAGGGCCTCTTGCAATGCAGGGAACAGTAGTCAGGTTTTCACTGGATATTGGAGGGATTTTAGAGAATTACCTATTATTACTGTATTTACAGTATAGATACAGTGGCTTATAGTGTGATTTGCATGTATTAAAGTCAAGGGGATTTCAGGTTGGTTTTGGCTTCCATCATTTGGGTTTTTGGGGTTTTTTTGATGGGGAGTATTTGTGGGACAGAACAAGACAATGTGATTTTTGGTGTGTGGCTATTGGAAACACGCGCAGGAAAGAACATTATGAGATGTGGAAGATGTTTTGCTTTAAATATGCTTAAGGATCAGGCCCTGGCAGGAGGAAAGTGCTCTGTTGGAGAGCTGCTTGCACACTGGGAGTGCTGACAAATGAACCCCTTTTAGTGTTTTTAATCCCCCCACTCTCCCCTCCTTCAGGCACACAGGTGGTTCATCTGCAAGTGCAGTGGGCAAGGAAGAGCTTTCAAGCTACTTCTGCTACTGTGTTTTATTTGGTATTTAGTTGCTTGCATATACTTTACTGTGGGAATTTTTGTATTCTGCAAAACAAACCCCTCAGGCTTGACATAAAGCCTGAGAAACAAATATCTTGGCCAGCCTCTGTCATTTTGACCCCTTTTTAGCCCGTGAATCATCCAACCCTTGGCTCTTCCCTGCGTCTGCCTCTGCAGGCTCTGGCTCTTGTTTGGGCTAGGTTGGTTTGCCCTAGTGAAGTTTTAGGTTCTCAGTTAGGATTCTGGCAGAGTTTGGCTGTGCTGGCTGGAGGGAAGCTGGGGGTGTCAGCTAAACAGCAAATCTCCCAGAAGCTTTCTGCAGAAGGAGTTAGTTCACACAGATAGGTTGGTTAGGCACATGAAGACGTGGACCTTGAGGTATCTGTGCCAGTGGAGACTTCTGAGTGCATGGACTGGTAATGGAACAACTGCACTTGTATGGCTGCAGCTGGTTTGGCTCCTGAGGAACATTTAATAACATTTGCTGGCACAGCTTATCTGTCCCAGGTGAAGATTTCTTGCACAGTCTCCAACTTGAGCCATCAAAGAGTCTGCACGGGACTTCTTAGCAGAATGCAGTGTATCACTAATGTCTGCCAGTAGGAAATGTCACCAAAAAATAAATCTGGTAATTTGCAGAATACCATTAAATCCCTAAAATTAAAAAAATATTGCTGACCAGCTATAAAAGCTTCTAACCATGGAGTATCAGTGCAGAAGATTGTTTGGATTATAACCACAAGTTCATTATTTGCATGTGTAAGGAATGCACTGAAGGAATATTGGCCTACTCACATACTTAAATTCCACCTGCCTCTTGCACTTTACTGTCCAGACAGAATTACCCATACAAAGCCACATTAACACTTCACATCTAAATACTCGAACCATCTTCATATTTCTGCAAAATAATTTATTCATCCTGTAACACAAAGGTCTGTAAGGCTGGTAGTTTATATTCAATGAAATGAGTTAGTCCAGATGTGAGACAGCATCTAATTGGGTGGTTCTGTTCTCTTGTGGAAATTAAGATTTTGTGTTTTAAATTGCTCAAATTTTGTTCAAGACTGGTGTGGCTGTGGTGTCAAATAATCAATAGTAATAAATTTCTTCTGATGGTTTTAGTAAAAGTAATTTTTTCTAACTGTGTGTTCAAGCATACAGTAAGGAGTTAAATTTGTATGCAAGATAGAGTTCTGACTGGGCATGCTTGAGGAAATGTTTGGCAAGTACTTCAGTTCCAGTTAACACTTGGATTATTCGGGGAGTAAAATTTGCAATAAATGAATAGAAGATCTGTTTGTGCACCCCATGATTTCAACTGGGAACACTGGTACTTGTGTCGATGTAGTTGTTGCACATAAGGAACTCATTTATTATTTTGCAATGAAAACATGTCAATGGAGAACTGACCTGATGGAAATAATGACTGACTACATTCCTAGAATTATCCTAAGCAGAACTGTTGGCCTTCGGAAGACCTCCAGCTTATAGCACTGCCAGGAGGACTTTGATTTGTCTGTGGCACATCTGTTGGCACATTTCCATGTAGGTATACTCCTTGTGGTTCCTTTACTGAAACAGCAGCAATCTACTGCAAACAATTTAATGGGTGTCACCTGATGCTGTGCCTAGCTGGTTAAAGTTAACAGGTTTTGTATTTTTTAAAAACTTACTTCTGAGTGGATAGTCACCAATTAGTTAAGAGTCATTTATATAGTGCCTTTTTCATAGGTTTATGAAAACATGTTACTTCATCACTGTGGCAGATGTCAGATTTAAAAATACCTTAGACATTTTTTTTATATAAATATGTAGCTGTTTGTTTTAGTCCAACAGTGGAAAGCTGTAATTTAAGTAGAATTGGGAAAATATTAAGAAGTTATGCAAAAGTTATTTTTCTGTATTTGGGTTGCAATTTTTTACTTACTGTCTTTTGCTGTTTTATTTTTCTTGCTTATCAGACTAAGTTATTGTAAGGAGTACAGTCAATATTAATGAAAACCTCCTTGAGCTTTTTGTACTGGGCTGTTACCACTTGGTTTGGATCTGTGGTATTTTCCTTGGCAACTGCTCTTAGGACAATTTCTGCTGGTTTTTCTCCCTGATCAGTGTTGTATCTCCTCTTGATGAGTACTGGTTAGGTCTGAATGGAGGTGTGAGGTTTGTAACTGTCCCTGGCAGCTGAGGCTGTGGCACTTCACTTAATTCTCCCCTGGCTTTGTGTCTTCTGCTTTTGTATTGAAATTGAGAGGCAGGAATGTGGAGCACCCAACAGAAACATTTTGTTTGGAGATGCTGGTGAGTGCACTGAGATGTAGGGGATATTATATTCTCTTTATTAAGACCCTCAAAGTGTTAATAGTGTAGGTGCCTTCTGTAGCACTGGACATTCTATAGAAATTTGGGACTGCTGAACTGTTGAGCTGTAAAAAACCCAAACCACCCACCCCTGAGAAACTGAGGCAAGAAACCTGATAGTTTGGCAAGTTGAAAGAGAAACTGTGGTTTATACTGGCAGGTTATGCTCAATAAAAAGAGGGGTTCCAATTATTACTTTGATACAAAAAAAAATAAAATAAAATCACCTTCCTTGTTTTTGAGCAAACTTACTGAGTTAATACAACATTGTTCAAACCGTTGAGCTAGTAATGAATATATCCTATACTTGAAACTCTTACAATTGTAGGCACATAAGTACAGCAGAGTTAAAATGATGCTTTAGCCTTATTTGTGCAAGCCTGCCTTCTGTGGCTTACTCAGGCTGTAGCAAGGGTAATATTTTTGTGGTTTTAGTTTGAGTGGCTTTCCCTCTGTCTGAACCCATTGTATGTTTTCCTGTTATTTTAAGATTTTTCCGTAAAACATGCACATAACACCTTTATCATATAATGCTTAGCAGTTAAAAATCTTAAAATGAAAATATAAATAAAATACCTTTCTTAGATCCTTGGATTGCATTTCATAATCTTGTTGGGTCAGGCTTCCCATGGAAACATCTGTATCATACTCATAAAACTGGAGTGATTCTTGCTGTAGAGGTGGTGCTGGATTTACCCAAGGTACAAACACAAACAAAAAAAAAGTAGCCTGCAAAGTCTCCATTCTTGCCCAGAACAATGTATGTGGCTTTCAGTGAGCTGGTGAAGATCTGCTCGTGCCTGGACTCTGGAGAACACTTTCTTTGGGACTGGAAATGAAAATGCAATCCGTCAAAACAATATTTAAAGCCTAGAGGACTTGTTGGCAGTGGTTTCTAACGCATAAGGAACATGGAACAACTTTTAACTCTTGATATCCTTTAATTAGACTCTAACTTTATAAAATCTCTTCTTAACATGAAAAGAAACTGGGAAATAATAAACATTGTCCAACTAATAAGGAAAATATTATCTTAATTGCATTTGCTTGTTTTCCCAGTTTGTTATTTTTGTTAAAAGCAAGAGGATTTTGTAAATATGAAACATTTGGCATGCATGTAGATGAAATAATTAAGATATCTGAGGTTCAAATGCATTTTTCTTCATTGTCAAAATAAGGATTTTCAAACCTAAATGCTCTATAAGGATAGCCTCTCATTGTTTTTTACTTTATATTTGAGACTAAACAAGAGAAGGTAACTTAATACCCTCAGACTATTGTACAGGTTGTGCACTTTTCAGGCAGGAAAGGGGGAAGAGGCTGGAAACAATCTTTGAAACATTACAAATATGCATGCACTATTTAAAAAAATAAATCTTTGCACAGCATTTTTCTCCTCTTTACTGTAGTTTTATTTAAGATCTAGGTTAATATACTTTTAGGAAAAAAATCCACCTACCTTTTTAGCAGATTCCAATCTCTTCAGTGAAAAACCAGATATCCTTATCTACAGTTACTCTTTTGTCAATGTACTTTAGGTTCAAGCTATGAATTACATCCAAATTGTTGAAATGAATACTCTCTCAAAGTTTGACAGTCTGAAGAGTGCTTTCCATGGGGTAAAAATGCTTTGCCAGAATTCTCTCCCCTGGGTGAGAGGTAATATCCTGGAGCAGGGGGTTGTACTTTGCATAACATTTACAAATGCTAAGCCCGTGTAGCTCATCCTACTTTTGGTGCTCCTTGTTAAAATGGCAGCTCTCTGCTTTGTGGTGATTTGCTCTTTATAATTGCTAAGGCTTTTTCTGTAAATCAAATATTAATTGTGCAAACTGGAGGTCTCTCATAAGGCATGTGTTATCCATTTTGTGAAATGCTTCAGCCTAGAGACAAAGCAGCTGCTTTCTGAGACAGAGGTAGAGCCAAAACACACGTCTGTTGTATTAGTCACATTTTGTGAATAGTAAAATGTTTTATTACAAGTTGTATATGTTTAGAGAAGTTTCATCTACCTATGAAATGAAAACTTTTCCATCTGAAGAGTTCTGGAAAAATATTCTTTGGAACTTCTGGTGATTGTTTTGAGATTTTTAGACAATCAATGTCTAAATGCCTCATTAATTGACTTATTTAGTTTATTGAAAAATTGGTTTCACAATAAATACTTGCTTTGAATAAAGTTCTGTTTCAGTTCTATAGATAACTCAGTAAACGCTGTCCAGGTGTAGAATTTCCATCTGAACTATGAGCAGCAATTTTCTGGATTTGTAATGTGTTTCTTCCTCCCCCATCCTTTTCCTCATCATGAATTTTTGGCAGTCAGCACAAATGGGAGACAGATGAGCAACTTTGAAAGTTTATAGAGTAGCTTTCTCAAGTCTTTAAAAGTATGTAGCAATAAAATCTAATGGGAATATATCCAGACTTAGGTTTCTCTTTTATTGTCATACCCTTTTTTTTTTTTTTTTTTTCCTAGAGTAATATTGGTGATCAACTGTGGACCTTTTGGTTAAGTTTTCTTTTAAGTGCTGTCTTGTTTAGCAGCCAAATGTCTGTAGTAAATCTGCAGAGTGACTACAGCTAGTTGCTCTCTAAAATCTTTTTGGGTTTATAATACTACCAGTTTCTGAACTAGTTTGGATTTTATAAAAATATCTGTAGTTTAGTTCATGTGCAGATTTAACAGTGTGATAGTTTGGACTTGAAGCTTGCTCTAGGATAATGCTGCGATGATGTAATGGAGATGTGAAGGGAAGAGGCTCAGTAATAATGGAAATTAGGCCCCGAATCCCATTGGATGGTATTCTCCTGGAATAATAAGGACACCAGGAGTTTGGAAGTGGTTAAGTTGCAGTGTCAGTACCATCTCACCACCCCCCCTGGCTTCATGCATGTCTGGGAAGTAATGGCACAGCTCTGCTTTGTACTAACCCTTTCCAGCTGCCACCCCTCTGCCAAACATCCAGGTTAACATTTCCTCTGTCTCTGGGGCATCCAGATGTTTCCAATGCTTGAATGTAATCAAAGGATAACTATTCTAAGGGAAGGAAAGTAGTAGGTATTGAAGCTGAAAGCAAGATACAAAATATTCAATATATTTGTTATAGTCTTATGATAATTTATTTTGTAAGTACTAAAATCCTAGATTTCACAGCTACGTACATAGAATGTCTTAGGAATAGCTTTGTCTTTTCCTTATAGATGACAACTTTAAAAAATGAGGGGAAATTACTAGATAAATGAGGCCTTGAAGATTCAGGAAGTCTTCATTCAAGGAAACTCTTGTTTGCTTTGATCTGCAAGAGGAGAAGAGGCTCCTAATCATTAGACAACTTCAGGAACAGCTTCTGCACAGAACGTGAAAAGTCTGTGTTCATCAGGGTCACGAGATTTCAGTTGTGTGCTTCTCACAAAAATGTTGTCTTGTGTACTCACTGCAATAGAGGCACTTCTCAGAAACTCAGGAATACTTCCTTACAAATACATTCAAAGAGTGAGATGTTGAGTAGTTCATTTGTCATGATGTCATCAAGGAGTAGCTTACAGTGCCAAATAAAGTAGTAGTCTTGTCCCATAGTTTGTCTGCATTGTCATGAAAGATGGAAGTATATCAGCAAATAATGTCAGATAAAACCGGTTTTTATCTGAATGTGTACCAGATGCTCAGACCAGCACAGGGATGGGGGTGGTACGAGTGGCTGCAAACAAGGAACAGGAATATTGCTTTATTCCTGCTTGGAGTGACTAGAAATAACCACAATATCCAGATCATGTGAGATTAAATATGTGGTTCATATGCATTGGCAGCAGGGGAGCTCACAGGAAATACCCTGGCAAGCAGGGAGTGCTTTCTAGGCACTGTTAGTGCTTGGAAATTGGATGTGTGTCTCTGCTTGGACTCTGGTTGCAAGGATCGATGTACTTGGAAGGTGGTTTCTTTTCTGAAAACCTAAGCCTGCTGTGTTGTTAACCCATTGAGCTCCAGTTTTGGAAGAGAGCCTTGATAATGTGTTCATGGTGTGTTTTTTGATTTCCCCATGATAACTCGTTTGCACTGACTGATTTCCCCACAAAACACTTTCACCTGGAGTGTTAGGCATTTAAAAGGTTATTTTTCCTAATTTTGTTGACCTGGAATCATGGCTTAAATTTGAACAGCAGTCATTTCCCTGCAATTTTGTAAGGATATAAAGTGTAGCTGAAGGTGTGAATGAACTACAAGACTTCTTCTCTTGTAGTGATAGAACCCAAGCCAGTCTAATGGGATTGGATTCTGGTCTCTGGATTCTGCTGACAGCAGAATTTAACTTTAGGGGAAAAGGGTTGTGTACAGAGTAAAATTTGCTTCCCAAGGTCCCCTTCTGTCATGTTAGACAATGAAGAATAAAGAGCTTTTAGGAGAGAAAAAGTGAGAAGTTAGATGGGTATGGATAGCAGAGATAGGAAAAACATAGGAGAGCAAGACAGAAATGAGGGTAACTATCCAAACTGTACATTTTGGTGAATAAATCTTCAACATCTGGGAAAGAATGAAAGTATTTAGTGTTGTTTGTACGTCAATACAGAGGAGATAGATTTTCCTCTGTGCAAGACTGGTTGGAAATGACTTCTCCAAGGTGCCTGTAGGAATTTCATGGAAGCAGGGGCTGGCATTGCCTGCATTAAGACTTGTGGTTGTGCAATGGGAGGCAGAACACTGGAAAAAGAATAATGGGGAGGAAAAAACTTAGGGCCTTATCTCTGGGGTGCACAGGTTAATAAGGCTATGAGGCAGCACTAGGGAGAGTCCCATAAAGTTGCTATCAAGATATTCCTTATGAAATAAACCAAAGCTGAGATTGTTTTTAATTACTCAGGTTTGTTCTATATTTAGACAAAGAAAGTGTATTTTGCAGCTGATTAAAGACCTTGGCTTTCATCTTGTATCAGAGTCCCTAAAGGACGATATTGGCAACTTCTGTAGTTTCTGAGTTTCACTGTTTATAAGTGTTCTTGGAAAAAAGCACTATGGATTATTGCTCAGCTGACCTGTGCTTATGGTGGATGCTGGGAATCACTTACACAGAATGTTCAAAAGTCAGTGTCTTCTCTTGGGCCAGAAATTTGTGTGGGACAGAATGAGATGAGGACAAATTAGAAAAGATTTTAAAGATTCCTGGGCACAGTACTGGATTTTCTGTTGTGTGTGATATTTCTGCTTCCTGTGGAAGGTAACATGTTAGAGGTTCCTTGGCATAGCTCTTGTTTGGAGTGAGATTTAAATACTTCCCAATGTTGACCAGCTGTTCTGGATTGGAGTCATTATAATAGAAAAGGTTTTATAGAGGAAAAGACAGTTATTGCACCAGCCTGATAACATGTACAGAATAATCTGCAAGCAGTGAGACAAAGATTTACTGTTAAAGAGGGCAAAAGCATTAAGTTGATGTTAAAACTGAACTCGATGGTTCTATTTTTTTCTTTTATAACCTAAAAGCAAGCACTTTTTGGAATGGGTCTCTACACAAGTTTTATTTTCTAAAACACAGGCCTTTTCTGCTTGATGTTTCTGTGGGATTAATTCTACTTTCTAAAACTACTTTTATCTCTTTGTTGCTGCATAAATGTGTGATATGAAACTTCTCAGACTCCTTCATTCCCTTCTGCTTTTTGTTGAAGTCCTGATACAGGATAAAATAAAATAAAAATAGTTTTAAGGCAGTTTAATGCCAGTGATGTTGATGGGTTGCATTTATTCTGGGAACTAAAAGTATCCCAAAGGGAGGAGGGAGCAATCTCCTGGTTTGTTTGCTGATTTGAGGACTGACGGAGGTGCTATAGAAGAGTCCTTGTGTAAAGCAAAGTCTGTTCCAACTCAGCATCCTTGAGGGATGGAGGAGGATTCAGAGGTGGTATTTAATGTAAAATAAATGGAATCATGTCCTAGAGAGAAAACTTAGAACATTGCTCAAGATTCAGAATCACTAAAAAAGTACCTGAGATGAAATAGTTATGCATAAACACCTGCAGTATTTTTATGGAAAGTTGCAACTCTTTCCAAAACTCAGTGAATTAGATTATTTTAGGTCACTCTTAGGGCCACCAGCTGCAAAATGGAGACAGCTGAAAAATGACCTAGTGATTGTATGAACATCCTTCCATATGTTTCTGATTTATAATCAGAATTTTTTATGGCTGAAGACACTACCTTTATTTCTTGCATTTCTGGAAAAGAAAAACTCCTTTTATCAGTTAGTGTGTTACAAATGAATAAAGCACATTGTAAAAATCATGCACAATATTAAACAGAAATCAAACTATGGTTAACAAATACAAATGATAACCAGAGTAACACTGCTGTCTATTTACCCAGACCCCTCTGTTAAACACATGTTCTCTTGAACTTTGCTATGTGACATCAGTTATATCCTGAAACAAAAGCCAACCTACTGCAATTTATTACAGTTTCTTAGAATTCCTTCCAGAATTGGCATTACTTCCTTATGACAATATCATCATTTGCTGAGAGCTGTTACTATGTCCACGGGGACATTTGAGTCAGGGCTTCAAGAATCATTGGCCTTATCCATATTTTACTTTGGTGTTCCAGGCATCTGTTCCTTGTGTTGTTCATAGCATCTGCTTTTCTCTGTGTTCATGGCTCCTCTTCACATTTATCTGTTTTCCTTGTACTTTTAGAATAGGGAAGGTTGATTTTTTTTTTTTTCTCTGTAGATGATCAATTAATGCAATGAATTACAAGATTGTGTTATTATTTATTTTCCTTTTAAATTAATTAGTTTGTTAGAAATAAAAATTTTCGGCAAAATAGTTAAAAACATTAAAGATGTTCATATTTGTGGAATTCCATAAGTTGCAATAGTGTATACACAAGTTGGCTTATAGCTGAATAGTTCATACTCTTGCAGCGGTACTGGAAAATGATTGTGAAATCTCTTGCGTGTGTATTTTTTTGGTTGAAAATATAGTATGTTCCCCTTTCCTGCTTTTCAGGTAGGAAATGCCTGTGATTATTGCTCTCAATGATCAGGTTGGGAAACAAAAAAGGAAATGGATTAGTATTGTAAAAGTGGAATGTGAATATGTTAAACTAAGTCAGAAAACGTGAACTGTAAAACATCTGTTTTCTATAAAGGAGTTTCTGTCCTCATCCACAGACCTTTTATCATCAGAGTACTGAAGCAAAATGTAAAAAATATTTGCTGGGAAAAAGCAAAATATATTCCCACTTTTTTGAGGCTAAAGGGAGAAATGTAAACAGTTGGATTAAACTACTGTTATTTCTCTTTCTTTTAATTTTTATAATAACCTCGTGTGGCTGGCGCTTTACCTGAATTGCTCATGAAGGTGCAGAATTCCAGATTCAGCTTCGTTTCTGTATTTTCTGACTGTGCTGTAAACAGTCTCATTAAGCTGTTTGATTTTTAGGTTTTGCAGTTACTGGTTAAATAAATAGCATGTTTAGTTCTTAGTTCATGAATCTATTTCCTCCTTTAGAAATACTGTATAATCTGAAAGTAAATACCAGAGCAAACATGAAGCAAGAATGTTTTGACACTATATCAAGGCAGTAGCAGTGAGGAGCAGTACCACCATGTCCCCATGGTTCAGGACAGTGAGAACATAGAACTGGGTGTGGAATCAATAATAAAGGTTAGTGTACAATATCCTGTCTCCAGCAATGCCCATCAACAGATGCTTTGGGAAGACTGAGAACAGGACAATCATGTATGATCCTTGTCTCTATCCTGTCTTCAAATGTTCTTCCATTCTCCAGCTATTTTCAGCTCAGCACTTCTGTACCTACTGTGTTTCCTTTAACAACCTTTAATGGGTCTCTTCCAAGGAACACAATTACTATTCCAGTCTTTTCTAGACACCGTGTCTAAAAATGCTGCTGCATCCACTGTGTCCTCAGGTACATGGGACATACCAGCTTCATTTGATGGCTCCTTCCCTTGTACTGGAGCAGTCAATCCCCAGACCCTTGCTGTCGATGCAATTCATAATTCTGTGGTATCTGTATCCCCCCCAGCCATCCCTTTGCTGAGCTGCTGTGTCCTAGTGCATTCCATGTTGTTGATACAGAAGCCATTCCTTACCTTTGGTGACCTTGCTCTAATCCTTTTTCAGTCATGCCCCATGTAATTACACCAGCTACCTGAGGCTTTGGAAATCAGTACTGTGTTTAATGTCTGGGCGAGCCACAGATTTATGGCAGTGTCTCGATGTCTCCTGTTTTCCATTTGTCTCTAGTTACTCTCTGCATGTGAGTTTCCTTTTTATGACTCCTGGGCATTGAGCCAGTGTTTTCACTGAACACCTATTGCTACTGAAGCACTTCTGAGTCTTGCTCCTGAGTGATGTTGGTGAGGTCATCCTTCGTTAGTTTTAATGTGAAACTAAGATCATCATTTCCATGGACATCACTTCTCATTTAACAGTGATGAGCTTCATTGCCTGTTTTAGCATCCTGAGGACTTCCGCAGTCGTTGTTGGCATCTCACTTCTCAGCCTGGTTTGTCTATCTCTTGCTAGCATTTTAAATGGAATAAATTCCAGCACAGGCCCTTTGCAAAGCTCCCACCAGTGGGATCCCCTCCACAGTAAGAACAGACCATTTATTCTTAGGCTGTTTCTTATATTTTATTTGATTTTTGTTCGTGCTGTTGCCTCTTAATCTGTGACAGCTTAATTTCCTTAAAAACCTTTAGAAATTTTTGTAGGCTGTTTGGACCAGGATCTCCCTTTTCCACATCCTTCATGATTCCCTCAGAGAACTCGAAGATATTTGCAAGGCAAAAACGTCATGACTTTTACAGAAGGCATCCCCAGGGTTACCAGAGCAAATTGCACTCAGCTAGATATCTGTTAATCCAGTACTTTATTATAAATTCTCATTTCTCTAATGCTACCAAGTCTTTAGTTCCCTGTCCACTGTAAAAGCCTTTCTGGAATAAGTGTCCTATTTGCTACAGACAATATGATAATATTAATTGAAAGAAAAGTGAGTTATAATAGTTCTGTTTGTAATACAAATTTCGTGTTCTACATGAATGAGTCAAGTGTAGTAAGACAGCTCTGAAGTTCTCGATAATTTCCAGTTGGACTTTGAGAAATACATATAACGTCAATATCTTGACTTCTACTTTAAAACTAAAGCTAAGCTTTGTTTCATAAATGTTTTTAAGAAGCAGAAAGTTTGTGACAAAAGATGTAATATTCATACTGCAGCTGGATAGTGTTCTTTTATTTTTAGAGCTGAGCAAGCCTTTCGAAAAAGCCTCTATTTTAGATTTGCATTTTGTGCACCATTCACTTAAAATCTGAAATAGTTGAAATGTTCCCTAAGGTTAATATACTACATGTATATATTAATAAAGCTATAAAGTTATAGATATCTCTAAATTCTTGTATATACTGTCCATAAATGATACTGAGTTCTTAAAAGAAGGAATGAATACATGCATGGGCTCCTTATTCATAAACCCTGAGGTGTTTCAGGGTGATAAATGTTAATTAAAAAAAAAAAAAGACAAATCCTGTAGTGCTGTGAATTTGCGGGGTGACCATAAAATATTTTGCTATGAATCCTGTATCTGTTCAGAATGCAGATGAGAAAAAGGAGAGAGGAACAGATTTCTTGAGTTAATTGGCTGAAGATCCACAACTTAATAACCATAGAATAAATTTTGTACCCATGAATTCTTACAACCATTTGTCCTTAAAAACTATATATATTCCAAAGTTTCTATTCATAGCTTTACAATAAATCTCTCTCTTAAAAAAATGTCATTACGTATTTTCATTTTTTTAATATTTCAGTTGATACATCAGAAACCATAAATATGAAGATGGGTTTAAAAAAATAACTGAAATTCTAATAGGAAAAAATGAAACCTGCCTAACTTCTCAAATTCTAATAGAAATCTGATTACATTGTACTTTAAGTGTAGGACAACTAAAAAGGCTACATAAAATTATGCAAAGTTGTAGTATGATGCATGGATCTATTACTTGCAAACATTTCATTTTGCTGTTGAAAATGGAGATGTTTTTTCCTCACAGCTAGTAAAGCTCTATCAGGGAAAAAGTGCTGAAAAATAAAGAAGTGATTAAAAAAAAGGCAATAAAGTGCTCTATAGTGTTATCTTCCCCTGCAGTTATCTGGATCTGTTTCTAGGCATAAGATATAACAAAAATTTGCATAGCTCAAAGTTTTCTTCAGGTTACTTAAAGCAATGTTAATTCTACTTTGAAGCAGAGTACAGCTGATTGGTATTTAGATGTGCAGAGGGAGAGCCTAAATTAATAGTTAAAAAAGCCTGCAGTGCTTGTCTTTGTGCCTGTTCTACTTGGTGAATAATTCAAAATGAAAAGATTACATTACATTTCTATGTGTCTTCTAAAATAACATGAGCTGAAGCACAGGGAAAATAGAAATGCCAGTGGTTCAGTTGTGTTAATGCTCATGCTTTTCCCTAGATCCCAGCAGCTTGGTGAAAGATTGTTTATTGCCTGTGTTAGGAGTAAGAAGCTGAAATCTCATTTGAAAGATTGTGATAGTAAAAGGACGGCCAAAGAAGTGAATATTATAATACAGCTTGTCAGGACACTTGAAACATAGTATGGGGAAGGTTTGAAGCTCTGTATTTGTGATGTCCTTGCCCAATTAGAAAGTGGAAGAAGAAATATTTGTATTTCTGGGAGATGTGGAGGAACCTTGTGGAAGTATTTTTTAATCATACTCTCTTGTCCTTTTCTCAAGTGTGTCTTTGCTTCTGCTGTCAGCAGTAGGCTGTAGAGTGGATGGATTTTTGGCATTAATCACTTGTTCCTATTGGATATGACAGTGATTTTTATTTTAGTCATTTTGCAACTGGATCACTTTAGAACATAGAAGCTTTTCAGGTCAATTTTCTTTCACTTTGGCTGCTCACCCAAATATGAGCCCATCATTAACCCAGGTTATGTGTCAGGCTTTTATTTAATGCTCATGTGAGTGCTCTTTTTTCCTGCTGTTGGTTTTTACTACACCAGTAATAGGACATTTACCTGCTTTAAAGTCCTATCTCCACTTTATAGAAGCATCTTGAATATCCCAAACTGTCCAGTTGTTCTAGGATAGATACAAATAACCCATACTAATGAAAAGTTTCCATATATACTTATTAACAATGATTACTTCAGTGATAGTAAGGATGAAAATAGCTGTCTTCTGCTTCATGATCTTCTTCAGTTTCTTGATTGAGCGTTTCATGATTGTCTTCTGCTTCCTGGAATTCCTCTGGTGTTAGAAACCGCCGAAACACCGGTGTTCTGAGCTGAGTTGGCCTGTTGACAGTGACGTTTTGCTCTCCATAATAAATGGTTCTGATGAGAGGGAAGCAGAAGAAGGCGTAGGTGCTGATGGGGCTCGTGAGCTTGTTCTGGTCCACCCGTATGTAGGTTAACTGATTGATGTTCAGTGGGTCCAGAGTTGGACACATCACAGTAACATTGATGTCTGTAAGAGAGTGAAATATATTAATTAAAATGCAGAAAGTGGTTAAAGTTTAGACCTACTGCAAAAGTGAAACTTACGTTTTGAAATTTAAAATGGAAAATATTTTTTGCACAGCAATATAACTCTTCTTTGTGTTTTAAATCAGTTTTTTAAATGACAGTGGTACCACTTTGGGGATTTGCAAAGTATAAGTTTGTGAGGTAAAGAATTTGTAATTACTGTTTTATGTGAATGAAATATTTTCGTAATTCTTTTTCTCTCTATGTTTTTATCAGTTGCCAAAATCAGAAGCAATTTTTAAAAAGATTTTAGCTGTTACATGAAAAACTGATATTAACTTTTACAAAGAATTGTGAATTAGAAGTAAGCTTCAAAAATTAAATCCTCTCTAATTTCAAATTGGTCTCAAATGACTGAGGGTGTGTTTATATTGCATCCTGAAGAATATAGGATGATATTCTCCCCACACTCCTCCCACAACTAATGCCAAAGTCCACTAAGTTTATTACTTTTTACAAAGTTTAACCATCAACTTACTTTCAATTTCATTGTCTTCAATGTACAAATGCTGCAAACTTCTTGGAATATAGAACACTTGTTTCAATTTGTTATGTCCCAGATTGAGTTCTAGAAGGTTGGGTAGATTAAAGGTGTTGTGTGCAATATTCTGCAGGTTATTGTGGGACATTCTTAGAGCAATGATTTGGGGAAGTCTTCTGAAGTAGTTTTCTGGGATATGTGATATGGAGTTATTTTCAAGAGAAAGATGCCGAAGAGATGATGGCAGGTCAGGAGGCATTGTCTGTAATTTGTTGTTGCATAAGTTGAGCTGCATTAAATTTTTCATGTTTGAAAAGGGTTTTTCTTTGAATACTGAGTCGTCAAGTAAGTTATTGCAAAGGTCAAGCATGGTCATGTTGGGCAGTCCTTCCAATGCATTTCCAGGTAGCCGGGAAATTTTATTGAAACCAAGGAGGAGTCTCTCCAGAGAGCTGGGCAGGGGGAATGGAAATTCTTCTAATTCATTATGTTGTAAATGAAGTTGCACTAAGTTTGAAAATTTGGCAAAAACACCGTGGTCAATCATATGGAATTTAATTTTGTTGTAGCTGAGGTTAATTTCCCTTACAAAGGTAACGTTAGTGAATGGTCCTGCAGGCACAGCTTCAATGTTGTTGTTTTGCAGATAAAGTTGTTGGATGTGACTGGGGATGTTGGGTATTGTCTTCAGTTCCCGGTGATCACAGTACATGGATAAGGGAAAAGCTGGTGGACAGAAGCATTCTTTGGCACACTCAACTGGAAAAGGAAAACGAGGAACTTCAACTTGGGTGTTTGGGTTAAAATAATATGGAAGTTGATGATCTGGCTCCCCACCATATTCATCCTCGAAATCATAGTCTTCATATTGACAAACAACCAAAGCAGCCCAGAGGAGGTGAAGGATCGATAGTTGGTTCAGAATCCCCATATTTAAATTTGTATGTTGTGACCTGTTGATGAGAAGAAACATTAAGTTTTAGGTAGTCATAGAGTAAATAACACAAAAGTTTTATGAAGCAGCAATATATAATGAAGTAGAATAATGCCCTTTTTTGGCAAGACTGTCTGTGACATTACTAGCAAAACCAAGTTTTGATATGTACCTTCCACGTAAAAAACATAAACAAATTTACTGTCCTTCAAGTAAACAGAGGTTTTCTGGTTTGACTTCAGACAAGGAACAGCTTTCTGCTTGTGGTGTGCTTGGTACTGAGGGGTACCATAAAAGGATTGTTTCTATAAAAAGAACATTGAAATAGATTACTTGTAAATATTATATAAAATAGACATTTACATGGCTTTGCAAATTGTGTGTTCCGTGACATTTTGTTTTTCTGTTTTCCACAAAACATGACTGACTTAGTACTGTGTTAATGATGATATAATGTGATTTTTCTGTTCCCATCACTTGTTTAAAGCCAGTCAATTCAACCATCGTGCAGTGCATGGTGTAAAATCTTCAGTGATGAGTTTTCTTTGCAGTCTTCTTCTGCTTTTATAATCATATGTTCTTTATAGATGTGAAGTAATTTACCTTCCAAGTACCCTTCTGTGCTGAAATCCTGATGCTGTGAAAGGCAAATAATTTTGCAGGTCAAATTTCTGATGCTCAAAGCCAGTCTAACATTTTAGAGCACTTTATGCAGTCGAAGGAACCCTGTTATTTGGCAGAATGAGAGTTGTGAATCATGTCAAGCTGTTCAACTTAAACACCAATGAGTCAAAATGTTACATTGCAGGTCAAACCACAGAAATCATGGAAAAATTAAGGAGACTTTGCTCAGTATAGTACAAGAACCCTGAAGCAGAAAGAGAAAAGCAGATTTTCTCAGTTTTTTTCATGTATGTTTTGTACCCAAGGGACTCTGTTTCCTTGTTGATCTCAATATTTGTTTACTGAACACTATCAGTATTAAAGAAGATGAGACAAGTGGTCATTTCTGATATTCCTAGTGGTGATTACCTAATGCATGATATATTCTATGAACTGAACAAGAGGGAAAGAATTCTAAGGAGAAAAGTAGTAACAAACTCTTGGAATTTAATGTGTCCTTGTACTCGTCCTGTGTGACACAGAGCCTGGGTGTCACCACGCGGCATTGCCCAACCTGCAGATCCAAATTTGTGTTTGAATATAGTCAAGTTTCAAACCTGACCAAAACCAGATTTGAGTGGAGTCAGGAGCTCCACTCCAGGTAGATCCTTAGCAAAGCCAGGGACTCCATATCCCTGCAGTGCTGTGGGACGTCTGAGCTAATGAAGCAATTAGCAGAGACACAGAGCAGCCTTGCACTGAGCACAAATGCGCTGTGCTCCTAACCCGTGCTGGGTTGAGAAGCAATTCTGTGCTTCAGGAGGAATTCACTGGGTTTTACATTTCAGGCAGTGTATATCAGAGTATTTTCTAATCAGTCCTGTTGGTGTCCATGTATCTAAAATCTGTTTCTGACTCCCGCGACTGCCTTCTGGTTTTGTGGAACAGATCCCAATCTGCCCCCTTTGCCTATTTCATGCTCTTTGTTTCCTTTTGATTCCTTCCTCTTCAGTTTCAGTCCAGAACTTGAGCTTCACCTTCTGGTTCTGTTCTCTCAGTACTTCTATTCCATGTCACAAAATTTCCAATTAATATTTTTTGTTCTCGGTGCCACAATTGTCCTTAGAAACCAGGAGGAACAACTCAGGGAAGTCTGCTGGGTTTGAGGAATTAGGCCTCTATGGGATGGATCTGCTTGCCATGTAGTCAATGTGAAGAGAACTCCCATCATGTCAGATGAAATTATAAATAAGAAGTACTATGTACCAAAGTCTCCCACAGGTTTTATGGAGAGAGAGGAGCTGGTTTTGGGGAGATTTTTTGATATATTGGCTGTAGTTGAGTATCTTACTGGTAGAACAGTACCTGTCCTGCCAGGCTTTGCAGGTCGTGTCTCAAAGCACTGAGACACTGATACCTCCTTATGAAATATTTCTAAGAACTTAACTAGCTTTAAAACAGTCATGTGAGGTAAAACTTGATAACAGGAGATGCACACAATATGATAAAACACATAATTACGAAGTTGAAAAAAAAATAGAAAATCTTAAAAGCTTGATTCTCTACCATCTGCAATGAAGTTAGAGCTCAGTAACTGTATTTGTAAGCAGTTTACTAGCTGAAAGCTAAATAGTATATAACATGCATGAATCACTCTTCACTGAAAAAATAACAAAATCGGTTAAATTTATCCCTGCTTACCAAGAAAACTTACTCTTTGGAAGTCTGAGAAGTTCAAGTTGTAGAGGGCAGCAAGTTCTTGTGCTGGTGAAATCATCTGAGACATAGCCTACCCCAGCTGGAGGAACAAAAGGTCTGTCTAAGCCATATTTTGTGGTAAGGAGCCTTGTGGGAAGGCAACACAAAATAACAGCCTTGGCCCCTCTTCTGATTTGCCAGTAAAATTTTAAAAAACTGCTTTGTGCCACATCATCACTTGCTGTAGATGCTGTGTCGTAAGGCTGTGAAGCAATTTCTCCTTTTGTTAAAATCGCTTCAGTATAATTGGCAGGATTCTATCAGTGTTACCAACTCCCATTTAAAAAAAAAAAAAGAGAATAAGTCTTCGAAAATGATTACAGAGGTCATTAGTTCATAGTGTGGGTTCAGCTGCAGTGATTCAGTTCTGCAAAGGGTTTGTCCTCTGAGGATGAAGTTAAGAAACAGTAAAAAAATTAACCTTACCAAAATCAATGGAAAGCATGTGCTATAGGAAAGCTCTTAAAAACATCTTCCTTATTTTCCCCCCACAATGTCTACATCCTGTCTCCTTCCTGCAAAGGAGTTGTGCTATACAGAGCTGTCAGTGTGGTGGTGTTAAAGTTCCAGCATTCACAGTAACTTTCCAACATCTTTTGTGCTAAGTTGTATAGAGAAAGCATAAATCTTGTGAAAAGGGTAAGTATGACACGAAACATAAACCTTTTTACTCAAGAAAAAGATTTATCTTAGGTTTTAAAATAAAGAAAAAAGGTATAGTTATCTGTCCTTGCTGCTATACAATACTTAAATAACTGTCATATATGCAAAAAATGGAGAAAATGGACAATTTTTTTTTTGTGAAGTGGTTTAAGTGTATGATTTATCCAAAGCATTTAATTATGCTTTTGGTTTTGTAAAAGAATTACATTATTTCAAAATCTGCTTGCAAGGAAGAATCTGATTCTTAAAAATTCTTTTTAAAAAGTGCCTTAGAAGTATCATAATATTTTTGAAAATGCAGTAGGAAGTTTACTTCTTTTGTCTTTGATCTCCATGAAGCTGTTGATTTGGTCAACCTTTTCAAGCTTTCTTCTTTAATATTGAGGACAAGAATATGTTTAAGAAGATAAATCATACGTAATTCTAACATTTGAGGTATAAAGAAAAACACCAGAAGTCATGAGCAAAATGATATTGCAGGCGTTGGCAATACTGGAACTAAACTAAAGCAGTCATGTATTTATGTAGAGAATGCAGAATACAAGGGAGAGGTTGAAAGAGAGAAATTAAAACTCCAGAATCCTTGATTAATGGTACCACAAAGAGTTGAATAGCTACATTGTACCACTAAATCAAAACCAGTAATTATTTTTTTAAAAGAATTAATAGAATACATGCACAATGAGAGATGAAAAAACTCCACCAAGTTTGTTTTGACCAGTTAGTAAAATGTTACTGGCTGCTACAAAGTTTGGGTATTTTTAAAGCACAAGACAAAGAACATGTTGAATATTTTGGAAGTTTTGTTCTAGTAACATTTGTAAGCAAAACATACATAAAACTATTTATCTAAAGATAAAAATTAGAGTTCCAATTTCATACCTGATATTTTGCTATTGTTTTCTGCTACTGATTGTGTCCCAAAGTCTCTTAAGCTCTTAGGAGATCTAAAATCTCATGGTGCATTTAAAAATCCATGGTGGCAGGACAGAAGAGTCTATTCTTTGAAAAATTGTGGTAAAGCTCTTGATTTGAAGCATATTGAGCTGCAGAAAGCTGATGCAGCTCTAGCCATGGAGTATATTAAGACTCAGTTCCTGTTTTGTTGCAAGAGCTGTTTTGGAGACAAACAAGTCTATACTTTGTGATCTTGGTCAAGTTGTGTGGTTTGATCTTCATTTTCATTTGCGGTGTGGCAGGAATTTCCTTACAAGGCAGATAATGAGGGGATTAAATTTAGCATCATTGATGCAACACTTCTTGTTTCAAAGGCTGTGAAAATTTACTGAATTTTCAGCATGTTTTGTTTTTCAGTTTTAAGAATGCTTTGGAAGGACTTATTTTTAATGTTAATTTGTGAAATTTTTTTCATCATTTTATTCAGTTGTGATGCAAAGTGGGATGTATGTCAAGCTAGAAGTCTGAGTTGGCTTCAAGCTGTTTTATTTTCTTTAGCTAAACTTGGGTGGATCCTTTCCATCAATTAAAATCTTTGGAATTTCACCATCTCCTTTAGCTGCATTCAACTTATGAGACTTTTCAGCTTTTTCAGTTTTGTTCCTGAGCTGAAGGCACAAGAAAGGAGACTGTTCTAGTATTTTATGGATTTAGGGGGTTTGGGCTAGTTGAGTATGGTCTACTGAACACATTTAAAATTTCCAAATTTTAGTCAAAATATTCTTGGGATAAAGATCACCAGTGGCCTTGAGGTGAATGGGACTGGCCCTGATAATAAGAAGGTCTAAATTACTCTAAATTACTTGGCCTTTTCCTTGTATTTGTTGTCTTACTGTAAAAGATTCTTGGGTTTCTTTGTGTTCGGTTGGTTTTTCTTGGTGGGTTCTTTCTTCCTTTTCTTCCAAAACTTAAAATAGCCCATATGAAATATAAAGGGGGGGGGAAAAAAGTGCATTTTGTTTATAGAGGATTTAAGGAACTCAAATGAAACCAGGCTGTGGAAATTAGACCTGAGGATTGTGTTGGAAGCATGATCTTAATAAAATTGCAAAGTTCTTGGGCAAAGGTCTGGCCCTGCTACGAGATGTCTGAAAAAAGGCCTCATGCTCTAAATTTTAAAATCCTCAGTTGACAGCTTTGAAGGAATTTTGTGTTTTAGATAAGAACTGGTGATGTTTGTTCCTCTGAGTGAGCGCACAGTAGAAAAGGGAGTGCATAGTTAACTATAACAAGGAACAGTGAAGGTTGTAATTTGGTTCCTTGTGAAGCCTGTGGGTTCCTGAAGTAGGAAACAGCTGCAGGCAGGGTCATCGAGGCTGGGCTGCACTTCAGAGTCACACTGTAGGCACAGAAACTCTTGGCATCCCAATCTTCAGGTGTTACCTGGCAGCCCACCCCTGCTGTCAGCAGCCACCTGCAGCCTGTGTGAATTCCATGTAGGATCTGCAAAGCTGCTTCTTACCTGTGCTTGCCATCGACAGAGGTGACGGAATATTGGGGCTGCAGTGGCTGCTGGATTTATTTATCCTGTGCCAGAACTCATCTGAAAATTCAGTGACTGCAGTGTAGAGCTCAGCAAATGGAGATGCTGAAGGTCTTGTTCTTGCAGAGCGTGCAGCCCAGCCCAAGCCCTCACACACTTGGTGGTGTTCTGCTCTTCGTGGAATGGAAAGTCATTCCAGGAGTGTGTCCCTGTGGGAACGTGTGTTTTTAAAGGTTATGGAAAAGGGGCCATCAAATCATATCAACAGTCCTGCAGAGCTGAGACAAGGCCTAATCTGTTTTAAAAAGCAAAGGAGGACAGAGCTGTGCCCTGTGTGGGGCTTTCTGTTGCCTCTGACCTGAACCTTGTTGTGTGGTCCCTATTTAATTCCCATTTAGTAGGTGGTATTATGAGATCAAAACTCTGGCAATCCACATCTTGTGCAGCCTGTTTGAAATGTTTTGCTTTGTTTTGCTAAGAGCCCCTGGGAGGAACATGTTGAGCAACTGAAAACAGTTGAGCTTATTGACTTTGTAGCATGGGAATTAATATAATCTCATAGGAAATTATTGAGTATCGTCTACTAATGAACAGTAATACACTGATTTTTTAGGGCTGAATTCACTAGAAGGTTCTATGCATCTAGAAGTAATACGTTAGGAAGCCCTGATCTCATTAGGTGATTGGTTACATGAGTGCATGAACATGTGCAAGGAACAATTGGTATTGCAAAAGCAAAGTATTGAGTTTCCTGGCGTGTTCAGAGTTAGAATACGTGAGGTTTTTTGTATGACAATATCAATTTATGGTCGTGGATATTTGAAGGACTGACAGAAGAGGAGGGATATACCAGTTTTCTGAGTATATTGCTGCATTAGAAACCTTAAAAAGTTTTCATTGGGAAGGTTGGGGTTTTTTTTAAATAGATGGATTTTACTTTCTACAGTAGAGGCATCTAAATAGTCCTCATCATGTAGTGTTTCTACTAACACAGTAACAAGCAGTCATAAACAATTTACACTGGAATAATAAAACAAGTTGAAAATTGATGTAAGCAATAGAATCTGTAGCAAATAGTATCTGGTTACTCTAAAATACCCTTGAACTACTGTAAGAAATTGGAGAGTCGCTGTTGTCAGCTGACACCTGTGTTTTTAGTAATTGAATAGCTTGTTTAATAAATATGCTTTGCTTTATCCTCTGTATTTTTATACAGCCTGCTTTGGTTGTTCCAAAATAGATGACTTTGGGTTGTGTTTTCTTCCCATGTGGAGTTCTGGGAATAGTTGTCTGGTTTTGCAACCACTATTTACTGGTGCGGGTATTTTCATTTTCTTGAGGCAGCATTAGCAGTTGGACCTCAAACTTTACCAGAGTCTTTTGTTTGTCTGATTTGTGTCTTATATAAAATTATATAAATGATCACAGTATATGACAGGTGTCTTGCACTCACTAATAAACATTGTAAATAACCTAAAAGAATACAGTGTTTTGGAATGGAGGAAGGTGAGGAAGGTATTAGAGCTGAGTGTCTATTCCAAAGCAGGCACTTCTCATTTATTATGAGAAGAACTGCTGCCTGTAGTGCCCTAAATTGGTAGATGTCTCAGAGATTATGTGAATTCTACCATAATAATTTATATTAATACCTTATTCATTAGCTTGTTTCATTTGTGTATAGCTAAGGACTTCCTGCAGTTTCATTAAAAAAATTAGAGAACGTGCCTGCAACTTCAGATTGTTCCCAGGTTTGTATCCAATCTGAAAATCATATGTTTATAAGCTTTTTTAGGCACTTTCAGGCAAGGATCAAGAGTAGTTGTCTAAGCTATTTGCCAAAGCATTCCTGAATGATCATGAATAGGAAAATGTTTTGCATTAGCAGAAATTTTCCCCTTGTACGTGATGGAAACTGCTTCCTATTTACACTTTTGAGTGTGTTTAAGAGTGATGGTCCTTGATTTTACAATGACTACAGAATGTGTTTCTTTTCTTAAATACCTATTGCTCTAGAAATGTTCAAACAAATACAACTGTCCAGCCTGGTGGCGCAGAGGATTTTGCCAGGCAGCCTCTCAGCTCTCTCCTATAGTCTGGAAACTGAACATCAGTCTTAAAATCGTTCTTAGTTTTTATTATCCTTTCTTTCTTAAAGAGAATAAATCCTCTCCTTTTAGCACAAGACCTTGTAACACTGGCACCACATTGCATTTATAGCCTGCAGTACTGTTCTTATGCAGCCAGAATCTGTGACTTGGAAGCTTTCACAGAAACACCAGGTGTTATTACACATCATTCTGTACCCTGGCATATTGTCTTATAAGGAAAGATATAATCTGTCTACCCTTTATTTCCTTCAGTTACTCTCCATTTTTATCTCCATTTTGTTTGGACTTTTTTTAATATTAATGCACTTTTGTAAGTGATGCTTGTGCATGCACCTGTATTGTGCCTGACATATAAAATAAATGTGTCTTTTGATTTATGGCAGCTAATCAAATCAAAAGGGTTTCTCTATGGTTTGAATAATTTGTGAGCCACGGCTGCTCCTTGGCAGAGCCCAGGGAGGGTCTTATCTTGATCCAATCACTCTGGCTGGAAGTCATTTCTTCTACTACCTGTTCTGGGATCCTTAAAAGGCCTCACTTGAGCAAGGCTCACACTTAAACCAGCATTCAGAGAATCACAGAATGGTGAAAGCCCATCCAGTGCCACCTCCTGCCCTGGGCAGGGACACCATCCACTATCCCAGATTGCTTTAAGCCTTGTCCAACCTGATCTGGAACACGTCCAGGGATGGGGCAGCCACAGCTTCTCTTTCCATTATATTAAGGAGGGAAAGTTGATCTGGGCATTACAGACCTTCCATGGTAATCTGGCAAGTGTGTCCTTGTTCTGTCTTGCTTCTGACAGCTTCCCTTGCCTCATCCTATCGCTTTTTGAAGAGTGGAGTAAATGCCTAAAGCTGTTCGTAGCCAAAATATAAACATCCATAACATTTTTGTGCTAAAAAAATCAATTATTAAAAAAATATTAGCAGGATCTTAGTTAAAAAAAATATTAACTGGATCTGGAGGGGATGGCATGAAATCAGTCCTTTGAGTGATTAGATTAAACTTTAACAGAACTGAGCTGATAGTAGTAGCTCCCTTTAAAAATGTCAGTTTTAATGCTAGACAGCTGTCCAGATCTCCCTTCACGTCTTTGCCAAACACTTGGCTTAATGCTGAAACTTCTAAATAAGTCTCTGTGTTGTGAAAGCAGCCCCAGAATGGGGACTGGGGCAGTTGTTTAGAACTGCTAATGACTGAACTGGATACTGGGTTTAGCCATGCTGAAGTGTTTGAGTGGAAAGGTGCCTTTTAGAAAGACAGAACAGTGATTTTATGAAGCAGTTGCACATCTGACAGATGTGTTTTCCATGCTCACATTTTCTCCTCTTCTCAGGTTCCTGTGCATTCTGATTTTGGGAGGGAACTGTTCAAGTGGGAAGCATACATTACCCTTTCTGTCCAAAGCACAAGGCACTAGAAGCAGTAGGAATCCATAAAACACAGTGTTGCTAAGGCAAAGCATTCCTGAAACGGGAGTAATGAAATATTGCCTTACACGTGTGCTCCAATGGAACGCGCTCAAGGAAAACAGCACCAAGAGTTGTAGTTAGTTTATGGTAAGAAACATTTTATATTTTTAAAATAGTCACTCTGTTTGTGGCTTTATCCATAAATAATGATACAGGGCTTTTATAAAGGGTAACTACTTTTTTTTCTTCCATCTGTTAGATGGAAGCATTAAGAAGGATGTTGAGGATTGAGTTTAGATCAGACTTTTCTGAAATAAAACATAGTGGATTTGTAAATGCTGATTGTTAAGTGTGGTCCTGACATGAAAAACAAGGGATCTCTTGGCATGTTGGTTCAGAAAGTGCTTTTGGGGTCTGGGTGTGATAATGGTGGTGTGAGGTTTGAAGTGTTTTCTTCCGTGTGGCATCACGACAGATTTTATCTTCATATCAAATATCTCAAATTTACTGGCCACTATACAGGAACATAGTTTGTCAGATCATTAACTTCCCAGGTTAGATTGGTGCTTGCATGGAAAATAGCTTCTAAAAGTACTCTGATTCTTTCATCTCAAAATTCATCCTATTATATGGTGCTTCTGCTGGTTTGTATTGAAGGACAGCATTTATGCAGTATGGGAATATGGGGGTAAAGTATTCTACTGTTACACTGACATTTACTTTTGCTGTATTTCTGAAGGTTATTTGGCTTTCTTTTTCTATGTTAGTCATTTTTTTAATGGACTTAAATCGCAAGTCTTTTTCCATGTAAAATCTAGTATTTGAGGAAATATAGGATATTATTAATATTAATTTACAGGAGGGTAACATCTAAATAGAAATGGTATGTATTAGCTTAAAATAGAAATGAAAAATATGCGTTCCAAAAAGCCAAGTAAGCTTTAATGAAGTTATTAATTTCTAGTTATTAATCACTACATTTTTCTTAAGCAAGTAATAATTATGCTGCATCACAGTATTGCTGCTGGAGAAATGAGTATAGACAGTTGCTTTTATTATTTTTGCAGAATACTACATTATTCTGTCACTTCCTGAATCTGAGGATCTTCTCATGAGGTTGATACAAAAGTGGTTTCTTCATGCTAAAAAAATAGGCCCTTTTTACTGACTTGTGAGTGCCTCGTTCAGTCTGTTCCTTGTTTCACCCTGGAGAACAGAAGGAAGGTAAAAGACAGAGCTGACAGAAGGATAATGAGGTGACTGGATGTTCTTGGTGGCCTAAATAGGATATACATTTTGGTGAAATAGTATCTTTTAGAATGACAGGCCAGTTTTCCACAAATGAGTTAAGGTGTTCTGGGAAGACTGTTTCTGGAAGAAAAATATTTTCATTGGTCTTTATGTCTAAACAGCTTTTGGAAATAACACCGGCTGAAGAATTAAGAGGCAAGTCCATGCTTGTGTCCGTGACTTGCTCCTTCTCTGTCCCTCTGGAAATTTTCCATCGTTTGGCAGCCTGTCAGCTCAAGATTTTTTCCATTCTTAGCAGAGACTGCAACTCCATAATAGTTCCTGCAAATATAATTGTGAAGAGAAACTTTTCATTTCAGTGTTGCTGCCTGATTCTGATTGAAACCTTTGTGCAGGTGATGGGTAGCACATGAGGAATGAACCTGGTGTGTGAATCACTTCTCGAGGGCTCTCTGTACGTGTGGTTACTCTGGTGCATCCAGGCTTGTTAAATTCCCTGCTGCTGCACAGGGAGTTTGGGGCAAGGCTTGGCTGCCTGTGGAAATGTGTGAGATTCTCATCAAAACTGAGTCCACAGCGCTGCTGTGCCAGAAATCTCATCGTCGTCACATTTCCCCTGGACAAGGATTTGAGACAAGAAGGTGTTTGTGCATAGGAAAACCTGGCTGTGTGGGGTTCTCACTGCAGCCTCAGCAGCACAGTGGTTAAATCCAGAGCCTCACTGTTCCTGCTTGGGTAGGAATGTTCATATTTTATATGAAAAACTGCAGCAAAGCTGTCTGTTGGCAGCATGTTCGATTGAGCCAATTTTTTACTGGCTCACATGGGCTTTGAGAAATGTCCCAGCTTGCTTCAAAATATTGATTAGTTTTGGAAGTCTTTTAAATATTGTGAAAGTCTTTGTTTTTATTTCATACATAACCTCATCTTCCATCTCACGTGATTCATTGAGTATGGAGAGTAAATCTTGCATTTATCTTAGCAGATAATTTAGACCGTGGTATGTGATACGTGGCATTTGGAATTAGAGTCAGATTTTCATTTACCCCAGAACTTTTCCATATGTTTCCTATTAGCAGCTTTGTTCTCCAAATCTCTAGTCTTCCCAGAAGGGAGAGAAAAAGCCCCAACACAAGCCCAAGAAGCAATGTTAAATTCTAAACATAGAGAAGGAGAAAAAACCAGCCTTCAGAACACAGTTTCATTATTTTTAGTTTACTATTGCTTTTATTATCCTGCTGCTGCTAAATTCTGGTCAAAATGAAATGAAAATATTAATGTTGATTTTGCCTGTTGTGGTGTACCATAGTTTTTCTAGATAAATAGTGCAATATTTTAACTGGCAATTGAATGAATATGGAATGAGTGTCTTTAAGAGATAACAGCAATTGCTTTTTAGGACATGGGTAAATGCTTTTTGAAGTTACATTAAATGATTCTAAAACTGCTTAACAGTAAACTCATATCAGATTTTCTATGCACAACCTGGTTTAGGTAGCTGAAATATTTTGGTGGTTTAGCAAACAGATAGGAAGGGTTAAAACTTTGCACATCTTAGTTTATATTTTTCAACTTCCCTGGTCTGAGTCATTTCACTCACTTTTGGGAAATGCAGGTGCAGGAATTCCTAATGGGATACTCATGAAACATTTTGGAAATTTCTACTATGTTTAAAATAGCCAAACTTTCCCTTCTTGATTTTTTTAAAGAAAAGAACCTTTTCTCTTTGTCACTTATTTCACTCGGTATCTTTTAATCCTTATTACCAATTACAATCAAATTTGACACGGGATAGAGGGAAATATTTATGTACTTGTTATTAACTTGTGAAAATAGCAGCTGAGCAGAGGAAAGTGCTCCAGAGAGGTCCTTCATCTGGGGAAGGGACAGTTCCAAATCCTGCTTAGGAGCAGCTGGAAGGCAGGAGGGGATGGAGCTGTGAGTAACCCCTTGGCACACAGCTGGCTCTGGCCCTTGGCAGCACAGAGGTGCTGTAGTGTGAGGTGTAGAGAGCAGCTGGAAGGACCTGAGGCTTGTACAACTCAAATCCATGGGAATCCAGGCTTCTGCAGCTTCTTTGCTCATGGAACAACTTAATGACAGCAACTGTAGGAATGAAGAGGTTGTCCTTATCCCTCTAAAGCAGCCCAGGATGCCCTGAGCCATCCTTCCACAAGGACATGTTGCTGGCTCACGTTCAACTTGTCCACCAGGACCCCCAGATCCTTTTCCTGCAGCCATCGCTCACCAGTGCATGGGATTATTCCTCACTAGGTACAAGATTTTGGGCTTCCCTTTGGCTGAACTACACAAGCTCCTGTTGGCCGTTTCTCCTGCAGCATAACCCCAGAGAGTCATTTATCAGTGACCAGTGAGCTTGCTGAGGGTGATCTGGGCTGTCATCCCTATCACTGGTGAGGATGGGGAGCAGAGCTGGAGCCAGCACTGACCCCTGGGGTACCCTGGCAGTTCCTGAGCTCCAACTAGAATTCACTACGTGGCCTCTTTCCGCTCGCTGCCTTCCAGCCCCTTCTCAGTCCACCTCACTGTTTGCTCATCCAGCCCAAACTTCATTGCTCTTTTAGGGTTTTGCAGCTCTTTGTTCATAAGATCATGCAGTGATACCCAAATAGCTGTGCTCTTTCTCTGTCCATCTGTCCTCTTCTAGCCAGTTTGTCAGATACACTGAATTCCTGCAGGTTTTAAGCTGGGCAGAGCAGGAAGACACTATTAATTCTGAAAAAAGGAAATAAAATAAACACTTCTACACCTTCTTTAACTCAGTCTAGCAGCAGGAGAAAGCATCCAGATGATATGAAAGAAAATGTGTTTTATTGAATGTATGTTTTTATTTCCATTGTGTAAATTTGCCACAGCTGATGGTGGAAGTTAAAATAATGATCTAGTAGTATCTTATATTATTTAAACTTTTTGTATCTTATTAAGTTTGCTGCTCTATGTCTGCTAATGCTGCAATATTCTTCGTATTGCTGTGTTTGAAGTATTGCATTAAGTAGTTTGATATTGGGGAAAGAGGCAGGGAGAAGATTTGGAAAAATGAGGTTATTTCATCCCTTGGTAATTTAACGGTGTAGAGTAGGACATAGACACGTAGCAGGGTTTAGCAGCACTCAAATAGTACTTCAGTACTCAAACAGGCCCCGCTGCTTAATCAGTGTTTGTGACATTTACCGGGCTCTTCCTGTGCTCTAATGGTCTTCGTTATTTATTCTTTAGAATGACTTTTCCTCCTATTTGTAGCAGCAGGCTGCCACCCTCTGGTGAAATTTGTTAACTGTTGTGTAGGGACCTGGCAGGTTTTCAGAAGAGAGAAGCCCTTTAAAGTTTGAAAATCTTAGATGGAATAAATACTAATTTTTTTATTAGACAGATGTATTTACTTGTACAAGGTAAAGCAATAAGAGAAGACTCTTGGAAGTATTGATATCAAGTCTCTCTTTCTGCCTCTTTCCTTTTCCTGTAACATTTCTGGAGAATGTAAAGGTGGAGTTGATTTCTTGACAGATTTTCTTCCCATCTGCCGATACTGAGAACTGCCTTGTTCTGTGGGAAGATCACTGAACACCAGTGTGTTATCATCAGTTAATTAATATTCTGTTAATTGCATTGCTGTCCATGTTCAGAAATCATTGCTGAAACTGCATAAGGTGCATTTTATATTATCATGTTTGTGTGTCACTGACACATCCACCTGGATCTGTGTTAAAGCATGCCAGAAATGCAAGGTACGGAAATTATTAATTATTATTACACACAAATGCCAGCTGAAGAAAAATATCTGAAAATAGTGGAGGGTCATTGAGCATATTTTTTTTCTTGTGACAGGCATTCTATTAGTTTATGAGGTGATCTAGGAAATTACTGTTTTTTCTCGAAAAATAACTTCTACAGGAAATGGTTAAAATGAACCATTTGATACTTCCCTGCTGAAATGCAGAATTGTCAGTGTATTGTAAGTCACAGATGAAGTTTTTTTAAACTTCTAAGCTGGCTGAATTTGCCCTGAGGATGGTGCAAACCTAAGCAGATGATAAAATCTTTTGGAGATTATTTATTAAGAGTGAGGGTAGAGGTAGATTCTTCAAAAGCAGTGCTGATGTTTCTTCTATGAATGGTCTATGCATCCATGGGTGCTGACTGTAGAAAGAATTTCTCAGTCTGGGTGCATGGCCAAGAGGAAAGAGTGAGAAAGCAAGAGAGTTTTTAAGGCTGTGGAAGGATAAGATCAAGACTTTATGGTCTTCTACCTCTTAGGACTTCACTACATTTTTACAAAGTTTTCCTGATATAATGGGACTTCAACAGCAGACCTAAAATTTGGTCAAACTCTTGCACAAATACCTGTAAAGAAGTCACAGGTTTAGAGAGCACGAGGTTGGAACATTCCTGTTGTCTATTGCATTAACCCCAATTAGATAAGGAATTGTTTGCATTCTCTGTTGTGTTTCCTTTTAAACCTTACCAGTGAATTAGTGTAGAATAATGTACTACACAACACTGTGAGTTTATTCTTTCAGTTAAGCTACAGAATTGGAATCAGCTTCTCTGTTGGTGTTGGCATTGCTGAAATGATGTAATTAGTGTAGCATGAGTGTTTATGAATGCATATAAACTAGTGAGTCATAGAAATTGAGTAATTTTTCTGTTATCCAATGTATTTACTAACACTGGATGGGGTTATGAGTTGTTTATGGTACTGTAAGGCAGGGGAGTCTGTCCTTAAGGGAATGTTGGTATTTGCTAGGAAATTCAATCCTTAGAAACATCTTCAGAAGCCAGGAATAGAAAGATGCTTGGTGATCAACAGATTTCAGGTTTTGTGTTCTGTTTAGTCTTCTGTTTTTATTCTGCTTTGAAGTGTGTTACAGAATTTCTATTTGCAAATATTGTTCTTCAGTAAAAGCCTCCCCTGGACTGCTCTGCCTCCTCTCTTCACATCGCTTTGTGTCTCAGCAGTGTGCTAACGAAATATTAACTACCCGGAGACCAAGCAGATGAAAAGAACTCAGATATTAGACTTGATTCTTATTGCATAGTGAAGGTGGTAGGAAGGCTGAGAGACTGGGAATTGATTGATTTCTTTGTAGTATTTTCTTCTGAGTCTGTGCCATTTCCCATAACTGCTTCAAAGTCTTGGATTTTTAACTCTGTGCAAACCAGCAGTGATAAATTACCTGTAAGCTCTGTAGATTTGGAAAAAGGAGCATGAGAGGAAGCATCTAGAGAAGAGTCACAAAGGTGCTTGGTTATTATCACAGAACATTTTGACGTGAGCTACCATGTAATACAGTATACACATGCAGGTATTCTGTAAGTTTATTTAATTTATTTTGAATCCCAATAGCAAATATACACTAAATAGATATCTAAAATATCCATTTTATACAGTACTGTCGGTATTGAGAATTCTGTGTGCTGCCCTGCATAGGAAGGGCAGGGCAGGCCAGTTCCAGCTGCTTGTTTTCGGCAGTTGTAAGGTCCTCCCATTAAGGAGGGTTCCTTAACCCGTGTGGTGTCAACATGTAAAAGAGGAAAAGAATAAAGTGAAAAACACGATTACAGTTGTTATAGATAAAAGAAAATGTTTGTGCTGGCCTAAAGGGAGTTTAATAGTCATTCCTATTAAGCTTGAAGCATATGATAAATCTTGAATCCTACTTTTAATGTTCAGACTGCATCCAATTCTATCGATAGCAAAACACTGAAGGACATTTTCCTCTATAAGTTGCAAGGAAAAATTGCCAACGACTTTTAAAGGCTTTTCGACTGTTCTTGATATGAAACTTGCCTTTATCTCACTTAAAAGATTGTAAGAATATATTCTAGCTTAGAGACAACGGCCTGACAATATCGTAGCTTTTCATTGCATCTTTGCTCATTATCAAAAATGGCACAAGACGTTGCCCTTGAAGTCTGATAATTTTTGGTTTTGTAACTTTTCTTACGCTTTCTGAGAGAGAAGAAGATCCTTACTGTGGAAAAAGTCACGTCCACGTGACTTTTAGGATTTATTTGAAAGAAAGAATATTATCCAAACTATGTGATTTAAGGAAGGAATTTAACATCTATTATAGGAAACATCAAATACAGTTTCCAGTTCCGTTTCTAAGAGTCCTTCTCTAAGATATAAAGACTTTTGTTTAAATTATTCAAATGTAGGTTGAACATTGTCAAATAATACAATGGATCCTACTTAACATACTGTTTCTAATTAATTACCTCTGAAATAGCAAATACTTTGTAAACGGTTAAATAGCGTAAAATCGGCATTTTTCTGCAAATTTCAAGTATTGTAAAACTGATTTGGACAAGTTGCTTTTTGAAACAACCAGCTTGGGTCTCACTTGAGGAAATTCCCAAGTTGAACACTGTTCCTGGCTAAAATGCACCGGAAAGTTGACGGCTGAACCTCCCAGTACTTGACAGGGTTGTTGAAGAGGCTGATGCCACTGTAGAGGGCTTTCTTCTTCCTTCGTCCTGTTGGGCAGAAATCGTTCACTCCCAGTTTGGCGATGTGGTTGGAATGAAGGAAGACAACCTGCAGCAATAGGAATAGAAAAATACAGGAGTTAGAATGAAAATGGGAAAAATATTCCTTGGCATGTAGGTGACTGAGGTTTGCTACAGCGTCAGTTCTGTGCACACGTTGAGAGTAACAAGAGTTTAAAATTTGTGTTAAATCTTTAAAAAATGTCTGCCTCCTACCCCAATCTCTCTCACAAAGAAAAGTCATATGGCATTTTATCAGTGTGTTCTCAGAATAATTGGACTCTATTCTTAGGGAACTTTGTCCTAAAATGAAATCTTATATTATCTTGTAGTAAGAATTATAATGATGCAGTATAACATTCTCATTTTCTGGAAACATTTTTTGAGTGTAGCATTTTGTTTTCCCTTTTTTTTTTTTTCCTCTAGGAAGTGTTCCTGCAGTTTGATTTTGTTTATTTCTTTAAAATGCTTTTATGATTTCGGGCTCTCTCTACTAAGAGAGTCATGGCAAAATATGTGTCAGTTAATTAGCCCTTTGGCTGTGACCTAATTGTTGTGACGGTGGGAAAGTCAAACAACTCAGAACTCCCAGAGCTGTTTAATAAGTTCAGTGTATGACCTGCAGATATCTCAGGTCGGGTAATCCAGGAGGAACCTTCTTCAGCTTATTTTTTTCCAGATGGATTTCACGTATACTTGGGATGTTGGCGAAACTTCCATTTTCCACTTCTTTGATTTTATTATTGCCAAGGCCTAGCCTAGAATTAGTACAAAGAACATTTAATTAAAGACTAATTGAGATTCACAACAGCATTGAAGAGCTTTTTTTTGTTATTATTTTTTAAGATTGAAATACACAGGAGTAAACTCGGGGGAGAAAAGAACTGGGGGAAGATGATGAAATAATACCTTTGATAGGAAAAAATCACCATTGATCTAACATACTTTTTTACTTCTTAATTTAATCTCCACTTAAAGAAGATTGGCTCACAGCTGTTAGCAGTTATCTGATGTAAGCAATTGTTCAGTTTTGCTTGCAGTTCTTGTAACAATAGTGGCAAGTGTTTAAATTATAAACATCAAGCTGCTTGTGAAATAAATCATATCCTTTTATCAAGCAGTACAGCTGCAAAGTATAGTCATAGTAATAAAAAGTGCTCTTCTAATAAATAGCCAAATAGCAAGTCTTGTATAGAAAGGTGTTTTTAATGTATAGCTTATTTTTTAAATATAAAGGGGTTTTTTATAAGCAGGACCACCTTCTTTCCTATTTCCAGATTTTCCTTATATTTTTTGCTATAAGATGATTTGCTCAGAAGGTGATTCAGAAGCTGGAGACATTGGTCATGTGGAATTGCTCTTTGTGCCCATCCTGCCATCCCCTTTTTCTCCATTCTTTCCTGTTTTCTTCACAAACTGAAGTTGGTATCTAAAGGCAGTTCAGTAGTCTCTGTTACCAAATTCAGTGCTGCTCAGACATATTTTCAGAGTTCTTAACTGAGCTTTACAGAGAGAACTTCCTTCTGTCCTATCACAGTGATACGTTCCTCAGAAACGCAGATTTTTCATTAAACCCCATTGCATTTGAAAGCACTTACCAAGTTCTTTCCTTTACCAGTGCTGTATTTAGGAGAATAAATGTATAAGAATTATAAGAATTTGGGATGGTCATATTTTGTTTTTACCCCACTTTTCTATTGCGGACTGTTGACAAAACATGTAAAATGACAAGACTAATATGGGGGTTTGTTTGGGGTTTAAAGTTTGGTCTTATTTAGAGCAATTCTTACTAAAACACCTATAATTTTTAATTCTCTTTTCTCCCATTAACAAGAGAAGTATCTAATAAGAGATCTTGCTGGGCATGACATTTTAACAAATCAAAGGATTCTGCCTGGGAGTTTTACCTTTGAAGGTCTTTGTAACGGTTAAAATCCTCGAGTTCGATTCCTGTGATCTTATTGTCATCTAAGTGAAGCTCCAGAAGACTGGAGGGCAAATCTAAAGAAAAAAAATGCAAAGTGTAAGAAAAACAAGCCAGCTTATTTTTTGTTGGAACATTTATGTTCTAAACAGCTTCTTTTCTTTGTGTTTAGAATCAGGTGAAGAATCTTGGGGAGGTTGTCTGCATCAAAGAAATGGGTATTAAATATAAATATGTTAATGAAGAAAATCACCAACATAATTTGGTTCAAAATAGTAACTTAAAAAAAATTAAGATGTGGAAGGATATATGCTAATTATGAGATATAGGAGTTCCAAAATTTGGTAATTTTTCTGGCTTCCTTTATAACAACTCCCATGGTTACTTTGTCAAAGATGTAAATCCCGTGTTATGTGCAATTATCTCAATCTATATTCAAAGCCTGTGGAAGCAGGGACAGTTTTTTGAAGATCTGTAATTTTTTCCTACATGATGTAGCAGTTGTGCTGTCACAGCTGCTGGGATGTGATTGGGAGGAAAGCTTTTGGAGTACTCTAAGCAAAATGGTGCTATTTGGTAGCTCTTTGCCATGCCAGAATGTTTTCTCTTGCGTTCCCAAAAATTCCAAATCCAGACTTCCAGTGACTGGACCAGGAGGTGGCGAATCTTAAAGGACAATATCCTTTTAGCGAGGGCAAGGAAAGCTCATCCCAGCCTGCATTTGTTTGCCAATTTTGGGCTCAGTTTTCCCATCTCTGTCGAGATCCAACACCGAGCGATTCCCGCTGCTCCATCGCCTTTGGAACTGAGGGGATGTGGCTGCTCCCAGCCTGCCTTTATTCCACTTGGCTGGGCTG
This sequence comes from Falcunculus frontatus, assembly GCA_013398115.1. Classification (NCBI taxonomy): domain Eukaryota; kingdom Metazoa; phylum Chordata; class Aves; order Passeriformes; genus Falcunculus; species Falcunculus frontatus. The sequence continues at coordinate 445,422 of VZRV01005212.1, read as the reverse complement.
TGTTTGTTTGTCTGGGCTTTGTTCCAGTTTGCGTTCCAGCTCACGGTTCCGCGTGCCTGAGCGACAATATCCAGAGGGAAGGCCACCCACCTGTCCACTGCACATTTTTAGTACCTTTCATAAGCTGTGATTTTTTTAAACCTTTGTGCCATTATAACATTTGCAGAGAGAAGCATCTACAAACTCAGTTTGTGTTTGTGGTGAATGAGTTCACTGTGAAACCCTCTTCAGGTTTGGTTTGGTTTATGTGTCTGACACCACCTATTGGACCTCATGCTGTGTCTTTATAGGAGATTTCTCAATAACAAAGACAAAATTGGAATCATTTTATGTTGGGTTTTTTGTGCTGAGTGACATGAGGAGGTATTATGCTGATATTAGAATGTTTTGGGGTTTTTTTGTGTTAGGGAGCATTGCTGTAGGCAGACAGAGGCTTTCTGATCTTCAGGTTATCTACACAACTGGGGTGAGTTGGTTTTGATTATTGTTGGGGGATTTTTTAGTGTTCTCTTCTACAGGGATCCTTCTGTGTGTGTATATATATATATATACACACATATACATTTCATATCTATATACGTGCATACAGGAAGAGATCAATAAGAAACAAGTTCTTTATCTGAATGATCAGAAATAAATACAGGGGCCAACATTTAGTTTCCCTGTGAATTAAAGCACAGAACATAGTGTTTTGCAGTATTTCCTCCCTTTTTCTCTTAGCTGGTAGTTTTGAGCAGTAGAAAATCATGAGAATTTGGTTGAATGCCACACTGACCTGCAGAAAATGCAGGTGGAGTGTTGTACTTAACTCCTTTATGCTACATTTTTGTGTGTGGAGGTCAGTGATTTCTCAAATTAGTGTTTTAATTCATTGCTACCTCTAAATTAAAAGTTTATTGTTATATGAGTGATTTGATTTTGTAGTATGTTATGGTGAATTTAATTAAATATTCAAATTAAGTTTTACTTAACAAAACTACATTGAACAACATATTTGAAGTACTGTGTGACTTGAAATATTAAAAACTAAAGTTAGAAATCTTGGAATTACACTTTAAATGCATAAAGGAAGTGGGAATTCTGCATCCCTTATGACCCTGATCAAATACTGGGGAGTTTATCCTTTCTCTGTGAGGATTTTTGAGAGGCTGATGTGTGAAAGATGTGAAGTGACATCATATAATGAATTTTTTGTATTGTTCCTCCTGAGGTAAGTCTCTGGATGCTTCTGTGAGAGGAGTGGATGTGCTGACGAAAAGGTGGGAGAGGGAGCCTGTGTGTGCTGTGGTTGTGCTGTTTGTGCATGAACTCTTCTGGGATGGGCAAGTGGATGCTAAGTTCAAAAAGAAAAATAAGGTAGGAGGTGGTTTGGTAGTAATGAAAATACATAACAATTTATGAATTTAATAATCATTCAGATCTTAAAGCATTTTATTAAGGAGTATCCTGGTATAAGTAAACTAGAAAAGGGAAATCATACCTACCTTTAGGAATTGAAGTTAACTTCGCCTCTGCAATTCTTATGTGGTAGATATTTACTCCTTCAAAAGCCCCTGGCTCTATTCCATCATTGTTAAGAGGATTTGCACTCATTTCTGCCCAAGGGGGAAAAAGAAAAGCATTTATGGCATAGGAATTTTGTGTAGGTTAGACTAAGTTATAAAGAGCTGATTTAATTTTATTTATGACTTCTGATATTCTAAGCCCTCGTTAATATTTAGCTTTGATTGTCTGTTCTGAGGGTGTCACAGCTCTCAGTGAATTAAGGCTGTGTTATTTGGCTTGCAGGATTACCCAAAACTTGACCTTTGTAGCAACTTCACATAGAAACGAAATTGTGGAGGGTATTCCCACAGCATGGATCTCTCTTTAAGAGGAAACTGCGCCTTGGGGAAATGTTTGAATGGAAATGATGTATAATATGTTCCAGTTTTGGTAAAGACATTTTCTGTTCTACTTAATTGCACTTACCTAAGACATGTAGAGACTTCATTCCTTTAAATACATCCTTGGGGATTTTCTTAACCTTATTAGCATGAATTCTGAGCTCTGCCAGAGTTCTGGGTAGATTTGTTGGAATCTCTGTCAGTTGGTTGTGGGACAGATACAGTCGTCGTAGCCTCTTTGTTGGTTGAAAGGCTTTGGGATGAATCTTGTATATTTTATTGTTGTTCAAAGCCAGTGCCTATGAGAGATGGAAAGAGCAATATAAAGCTTTGTTTTTCCAGGACTGTTATGATTATGAATTTGAAGTCATGGATTTGATATACAATTCAGCAATTAAATATTTAAATATATTTCCACCCTACCAAACTTCAGCACTTTGTATATGCTTTGGGCATTTCAGTTGATTGTGAAAAATAAAGAACCTGAAAGCTGGAGCACTGACCAGAAGGTAGAGCTGACAAGGTGCCAATGGATCATGAGAATTGCCAAAACAATGTTTGTATTCAAATATTTTATGGGATTGTATGGGGGTTATATACTTCGTTGTTACTGTTCCTTAATGCAGACATTCTCAAAACTCAGAATCTCATCTTTTATTTCAACATAATGCTGCAAAATAAAAGTGAAGTTTTTTATCTGAGTTTCTTAGATATTAGTGTCTGTATATGACACATGAATTTATGTTTTATTTGCTATAATTTTCCAGCTCCTGTGAATTTTAGTCTCTCTCTTCTGTACAGTACACTAGTCTTTTGGGGGGCAGCTTTTTGTTCCTCATTACTATGATTTATCAGAGAATTTGTAATGAGTTACTACAGACAACAAAATACACGTTATCTGAAATGATTTTGCCTGTCAAATCACATCTCTGCATTTCCATACTTAAACTATTCATTTTTGTTCCTTTTTTGTTTCTTGGAGTCATCTCCTCTCAGGAATTGTGGTGGAAAAAAAAGTAGAGCAAACAAGAATTATTTTTTTCCCAGAAAAAAATGAGGTTAGCTCAAGGAAATAAACAGGAAATGCTCCTTCCTAATCCAAGCTGCCATCTGTGCCTTTGCTAAGCAGACTCTAGGACTGAGCCAAGTTGTACAAAGTAAACTTTGCTCTCTGTGAAAATGTTGTTCAGCCTTGCCACAGATGAACTGAGAAGAAAAAGCAGCTCAGTGTCTTCGACTATCACATAATTAAGTGGTGACTCTGGTCTATAATGTGGTGATTGCTGATGGATTCCAGTGACTTTCTCAGTCATTGGAGAAAAGAGTTTCTTAGATCTTTTACCCAAAATATAAACCACAGTTTGTGCATTTACCCTCTGCTTGCTGCTAAGACCATTCTGCAGCCAGACACGAGACAAGAGAATAGGAAATGCTTTGTTGCCAGCTAAGAATTTATATGGTTCCTGGTTTTTCTGTCCTGTCTTAAGCCATAATAATTAACAAGCTCATTCATAAACACTTAGATCTGGTAAATTTTCAGATCTTGCTCAGAAGCCAAGTGTCACACAAAGGATTTGTTTTGTAGAGTCACAGAATGATTTGGGGTTGGGAGGGACCTTAAAGAAGATCCAGTTCTACCCCTGCCATGGGCAGGGACACCTTCCACTGTCCCAGATTGCTCAGAGCCCTGTCCAACCTGGCCTTGGGCACTTCCAGGGATGGGGCAACCACATCTTCTCTGGGCACCCTGTGCCTGGGCCTCCCCACCCTCCCAGGGAAGAATTTCTCCCTAATGTGTTAGGAATGGTCTTCATGTTAGTTTATCGTGTGTCTCGTGTTTTTCTAATGGGGAATAGAATGTAATTAATTTGCTATAAGTTATGGAACAGATTTGGTTTTTTACAGTGTTGATGCCTCCTCCAGCCACCTAGAAACAGAGACTAGACAAGAGTAAGGGAATAAAGACAGGTATTTATTTGAAGGGCCTTCAAGGTACACCCTGGGGGAGCCAGAGGCTGCTTCCAAAAATTGGACCCCAGGTCACGAGTTCTTCACACTTTTATAGGTTTGGTTCATTTGCATATCAGGGTTAATTCTCCAATTAAAGCCCCAGTTTTAGCGATGTAACGCCCCTCAGCTTGCCCCCCTTAGAATCTTTGGTTTACACATTTTGGGCCTAAAAACAGCCTGGCTGTCCTTGAAGGCAAAGCCTGGAGAGGCTTTGTTATGTCTACCCAGTACGAGAGAGCAGGAATTCCAGGCTACAAGGAACTTCAGAGTTACACTCTAAGCAGTACAGAATTTGAAAATAGAAAAGTTAAAACCTAAGGCATCAGTGTAAATTCTAAAATGGTGAGTATTAGTGTAACTAGTTCTGGATACTGGATCTAGGGTGACATCCAATAGAAATAAATATTCTAAAGCAGATTTAATCTATTTTCCAGTCCTCTGAGACTCTCATTTTCTTTCATTTAAAAAGGGATTATTGTCTACTCTAAACATCTAGATTTATCAGTTGCCAGTGATATTTGTTTCAAAGCCTGTCTCTACATGCATAATTGACCATGGTAACAAATTAGGAGTAAAGCCCCTGACTTTTCCAGTAATTCACTGTTCCTCTGTTTTCTGTTCGGGTTGGATTTGTAGCACTGGTTTCAGTGCTGTATGTGTTAGCTGTATGTTCTGTTCTTTTGAAAATACCCTCAGAAAATACCATTCCAGCTCTCCTGTGAGATTAAGTTCTTTCTGCTATTTTCCAGCTAAGCAGATAAAAAAGGAGCGCTTGCCTTGCAGCCTTTAAGATGTAGGGAATGTTTCTGTGCATGCTAAGAACTGAAAAATCCTGAGAATCTTTTTGGTTAAATGCATATGGTACATCTTCTGGATGTTGTAGAAAATAGTTCTTACAACTCAAAGGTATTTGCTTCTTACCATGTGGGAGCACTCAAATATGCAGCTTTAGCCTATTTTTATCTATATTATTGGAGAAGGAAATACCATTTGTATTTTTAAAGTATCTAAATATTTCAGATTGCTAAATAAGATTTCAAACTTGGGAAATAGCACGCTTACATAAAGTGATGTGAGTCCTTGGAGATCGTTTTCTTTGACCTCTTTGATTTTGTTGTTTTGAAGGTCAATCATACGAGTATCTGGCGGGATGTTGCGAGGAATTGATGTCAAACCTACAGAAGTATGTGACATAAACAGAAGCATTATGGGCTGTATATAAGTCCAAAGAAATTAAATGCCAAACATCAAAACACGTTAAGATTGTTGATGAATATGGTGGGGAAGAAAATATGAACAGCCATAAAGCAAAGGGTAGAAGGGAATTTTTGATAGTGGGAGAAACGAATGATGTAAGAATGTACCACAAACATGTGCATAGTTTTGGGAGGAATTGCTCCTGCCCTGACCATGAAAGCTGAATGGGGGCTGCTCATTGTGGGCTCTCTGCATCTGTGAAATAAACCTCAGAGCACGGCTTGTCCTACAGGGCAACTGCTCAGTCCCTGGAGAAGGGATCCCTCATGGAATCTGGGGCAGTGGTTCCCTGTTGAGGAGCAGGGCTGTGGTTTAAGGGGTCTCTGCTCAGTGCTCCTTTGTACCTCTGCTCTGCCCTGTCCATGGCACTGGGGCAGCTCCTGAGGGAGCCATTCAGTTCATGGCAGGGCTGGAAACCTGTTCTTGGTGAATGTGGGCAAAGGAGGGTCTCCACTGCCAGCCCTTCAGTACCAGTCCCATAAATCATTCACATAAATCAGTACCAGTCCCAAAAATCATTCACATAAAACCAGTACCAGTACCCTAAACCCCCCAACCCAGTTTGCTGTTCAGTTACAAACCCACTGCAGTCCAGGCCGTCTGAGATCCCGAATCAGCAGAAAAGACTCAACAGGGACAGTAACTTTCTTTAGAGTGGAAATGCTGATGCATGAAATGCTGAATGCTGTCTAATTTATTAACAATTAATCTGTAATTAATAGATTGTGGTTATCTAAAGATGAAGTGTGCTAATGTGGCATTTTTCTACGTGTGAACTCATGTAAAGTGGTTTGCAATCTGTAGACCAGATACATTAACCACAGTTTGATTCCTTAATAATGACACATTTTAAAAAAACCCAGCAATTTATGTACAGACAATGTTTCTAAGACACAAGGAGTCCAGGATGAAGTTTAAGAAGGTGGTGGGGCTGTGATGAGAACAAATGTCATTGTCACTGTGCTAGTGGTGGGAGCACAATCCTTGGATTGCCTTGAATCATAGGAAAACTTCAGTGAGCACTAATTCAAATTGGCACAATTAATAATGAATTCATTTTTAAGGATTGGGATGTACCTGCAGCACTGACAGGAGCACATTTGCCTTTGGCTGAACTGTTACCAGGGATGCTCACTTTGGTGGAAGTTAAGCTGAGGGAATAGTTCACATCCCATTTATGTGTTTGCATAATAATTCATCCTTTAAACCCACCCTCCTCCAAAGGAGAATCCAGTGGAGAACAAACACACAGATTCATTCTTACCTAGGTCAGAGCAATGGACAACTCTCACATAGCACTGGCATCCAAAGGGGCATGTTGGGAACAGATCAAAAGGAATTAGTGGTAGAATTGGTTCGGTGGTTGGAAATAGAGAATTGTCATCATCGTCATCATCGTCGTCGTCTTCCATATCTTGGAGCATCATATTCTTTAGTGTAAAATATGAAGGACCAGTGAGAGATTTGGCAGAGCACAAAGCCAAGAAGAGAAGGAGTGTGTATTCTTTCATATCTTCTTAATCAGGATAACCAATCTTGGAAAGTGAACAAATGAACAAAAAAACAAACACCAGATTTAGTGAATAGGGAACAGCAAATGTAGCTATTGAACTGTTTGCTTCACTCACTTGCTACACTGTCTGGTCCTGAAAAACAGTCTGTTGTCAATATTGAGATTTAATTGGTACATGAAGGATGAAGAGTATAAAAATATTATTTTAAATGTAAATTAATATAAGATTTCACATAATCTTAAATTAATTAGGCATGAATGTCATATCAATGTATTTTAGTCAAGTTTTACAAATAATATCATCATTTGCTTCAAGCTTTGAAGTGTAATTTTTGGACTAAACTTTACCAGAACTTGGAATATGATTTATATTATTCCTTCTCATTGAAAAAAGATTTTTAGTGGGATACATTGGCATATATGCATTGCTTATAAAATTGGGAAGTACTCGATTAGCAGTGCCTAAAATGCACTCAGCAGGATACTTCCTAAACACTCAGTATTCCACTCCCTAAAAACTTTAATTCAACTCTTCCTAGTCTAGTCTGAAGTTTTCAGTCCTGACAAGAGCTTTTCCCATGTCCCAGTCATTTGTTTATTATTGTCATTGATAGAAGTTCACCTCTGCATGCAAACACATTTCACAGAACTGTAGAATCCCGAACACTTTGGGTTGGAAGGGGCCTTAGAGATCATCCCATTCCACCCCCTGCCATGGCAGGGACACCTTCCACTGACCCAGGGTGCTCCAAGTCCCATCCAACCTGGCCTTGGACACTTCCAGGGATCCAGGGGCAACCACAGCTTCTCTGGGCACCCTGTGCCAGGGCCTCCCCACCCTCCCAGGGAAGAATTTCTTCTCAATATCCAATCTAAATCTATTCTCTGTCAGTGTAAAGCCATTCTCTCTTGTCCTGTCTCTCCAGGCTCTTGTAAAAAGTCTCTCTCTGTCTTTCTTGTTGGCTCTTTAGGTACTGGAAGGCCACAATTCGGTCACCCCAAAGCTTCCCTTTTCCAGGCTGAACAAACCTGGAAGTTCTCTCTTGACTTCTGTTTGAGAAGGGCTCTTTTCTCTGAGGACGACTTGCAATTAGGAATCCATGTCAGTGGAAATCAGTACCTTAAGTTACATCCAGAAGAAAAGCTGAAATCCGGTAGTTTTGTGTGTGAATTTTTCAATAAACAGAGGCGGGGGCTTTTTTGTTTGGTGGCTGTTTTTTTCTTGCTCCTATAAAACTAGGTGCAGAGGGGAATGGAGATAGTAAGAATTGCCACAGAATGTGGCAAACTCTCAGAAAATGCTGCAGATTCAGCCCTCAGCTCAACATTGTTTCGCTCCAAAGCCCAGTTCCGGAAGTCATTTGGAACCGAAAATGTGCTCCGCAAGCCAAGAGGGGCTGCAGGAAATTTTATTGTGCGTGTCCTGTTTATAAAAACGTTTCTGTTTAGACTATCATCAGCCTCTTTAGGGAAGTACTAAATGGGTGTCAAGTCTTGTTTGATCACCTAATTAAATGCTTACTGATCTGTTTGGAGGTGAAAAATGCCATTATGTAGGCATTTTCTCATTGGTCCTTCACTGCAGGAAAAGGAGTGCACTGGTTTGTACAGATTGTTGACTTTATTCAGAATTTTGAGGTTTCACTTCTATCACTTTTTTCTGTGCAAAGTCATTTTGATGTTCGTCATCATCGTCGTATAAGAGCGTTAAATGCAATATCCATGCATTGCAGCAATATGCATGCATTGCTGCTCCTGTAGCTGTGTCTGTTTCAGGGAGTTTAAAAAGAAGAAAGCTACAAGTGTTCAGATTACATTAAAAGAATGCAGTGACTTCTTTCCCCCAAATATATGCCTGAAATCAGAATCACAAGGTACTTTGTGTCTTCTAGGTAAAACAACATAATAGCTAAATTTAATATTTCCCATAACATTCCAGTTGCATGCCCACTTGGGTAGGGCATGTACTTTTACTGATGTAACAGTCTCTTGAAAGAACTTCACATGTATTTTTCCCATATATTTTCCTTTGTGTTCAAAATAATGTTCTCTTGCAATGCCCCTAGAAAGAATTTTGTGGTTGTTCTTGCAATCACGTACAACATCTGTCCTTGAAAGACTCATTGAATATGAACAGTGCTGGGAAGAAGGTATGGAACCTCTGCTTGTTTTCTTGGAGAGAATTGTTGTCATCTCTGGCTGTGCACCTTTGGAGTATTTGGCCTTTTCAGTCTTCTATTTCAACTTCAGAAAAAGGTCAAAATCTTCACTACTTTAGTCGTACCATTAATTAGGAGATGAGGAGATGGAAGCCTTTCAGACTTCCACGTTCTCCTTGTTCTTGGACAAGTGGTTTAATGTCTGGGCTGTCACACATGGGCTCTTAGGCTCTCTGTTCTTCCCTGGCAGTTTAGGTACCAAGTGACAAAATGCCCTGTGCTTTATCCAGTGACGAGACACCATTTCCATATGTAGGATATCAAGTGTGATGATGTCTTGGGACGTGGACTTCCCAAGTCCCTGCTGACTTCAATTTGTGAGAGGCGCTGGCTCTATAGTTTTGCTGGATCTGAAAGATAAACTTGCATGTATGTTCCTGAAATGTTCTTTTGGATCTGGTGCTTGGAAGTTCTCTTATGAAACGACTTAAACTCTGTTCCCATATTTACATCTGTAGCAAATGGATTGCATATTTCCTTTCACATCGCCAAAAATTAGGATTTCAAAGTATTAAAAGATTGAGGCTGTGATTGGAGTAGTGGCCAATTTGAACTCTTGAAAAACATGTGTTGCTTACGAAGTTCTAGAGAAGTAGTGTTGAAATATGTCACTGATGACATTTATTGGTTCTGTGAGTTAAATCTCTTGAAAACAAGCCCCTTTATGTAAGGAAACCTGAGTTGTGATTTTTTTATTTTAAAGTAGAAAGTCCTTGCTTCTTCTTCATATTTTGCCATTAAGAAATCTTTATTGGCTTTGTGGTTAGGAATGGTCATCAAACTTGGCTCCAGGTTTGCATTGGCCAAAAAAATGCCAAAGAATGGACCCTAAAGAACTGAGCTTTATGAAGATGTGGAGGTGTTTTTTTCTCCTGCCTGAGGTTCCGAGTTTGCCAGTAAATAGATGCTGATATGACTCTGTAGCAATGCTCTGACTCTGCAGCTCTTCTCAAAGAGCTTATGCAAACTTTCTGCATGCTCAAACTTCAAGAATAAGAGAATTACAGCCTAAAATCCAAGATCCTGGTGATCTTTCTGAAACTACTGTCATGAGAATTTTATGAAATAGTGTTTCATTAGGTATAGACACAGCTGGGCTAATGGTCCCCTGCTGCCATTTGAGCCTGACTGTGCTCCCAACATATTCCCTGCCAGCTCTCTGGTACCAGCTCTTCCTCTCAGGCTGTTCACTGAGCTGGTTGAACTCACTACACCAACACAAAACTAATGTGAGCAACAAAAAACGCCATCATATTCTTTCCAAGTGAAGAAATTGAGTCAGTTTGGAGTACCAGAACCAGCACAAAAGAATGGGTGGAACAGCCTGGTTGACAGGGCTGAACATCAAATGGAAAGAGAGGGAAGAAGGAGCGTTGGGAGAGCCATTCCTGACATATTCAAGCTGTTAGGCAGGCTTAAGTGCTCTGTTAAATAATCCCTGAGCAGCTGGTTGTCACTTGGACAAAGCCTGGCTTTGTCCATTCTTGTTTTAACAGACCAGAACATTGAAAATGAGTTTGACAAAGAGAGTGGTGAATTCAAGCTCCATTGTACATTCTTTATATCAATCCTTCTTATCCTTCAGCACAAAAAGCTTTTGAGCAGCACCTTCTCCCTGGAACATGAGCCACCCCAAGGTGAGGGGACTAAATGTGGAGAGTGCCCTTTGCGTGGAGAGATGCTCTAAGATGCTTTCCTGAGGTGTGTAACTGTCCTAAAATCACTGCACTGCTTGTTTGGGACACACTTATCCTTGCTAATGTGGTCACAACCCATGGAACACAGACACTTTTTAGCTATTAGTTATCATTTGTAAATAATTAAATACAGGTGATGTCACAGTATAGTTTAATATGATTAAAACTCTTTAGATTTTATGTGGAGAATTCCCATATTTCTGTGATGTGAAAATTCCAAACATGAGTTATGAGAAGAAAAATCCTTTCGGTGAGGACAGAAGTTGTGTTGTTAGCATGGCATGAGTGCGTAACGAAACCCAACAACAAATAACTCTGAATTGCTTGGCAGTTGCACACCAGTCCTACAGCAACATGGTTTTTGTTGTCTTATCAGTTATGATACTGAAGGAGTTAATAAATGAAGTTTTAAGACGTAAAAATACTCTAAATTATATTTAGAAACCACTTCTGTTACCGGTGTACGGAGACAAATTTCCCATGGCATTGTTTCTGAAAAGGAAATGTTTAAATGACCCAGTGGTGGTCTTTGCAGAGGCAAGGAAAAGTCCCTGTGTTCATTAATAACACAAATCATTGCTCTGTGCACAGATTTTGTCCAAAGAAAGGCAAGACCATAACTGTTTTGAAATCTATATTTAAAAATAGTTCTGGTTCTATTAGTCATTGTCCCATTCCAGAAATAAAAGGAGTTTATGTTTAACTCTTTATCTACTCCATTGATTTACTTAAATTGCTGAAGAAAAACTGGAGGAAGGTTTTTTGTTAGTAAGATTATTGTAGAAATATCTGTTGTCAGAAATAGTCCAGTATTGAAGTTGAGCAGTAATAATTAATAGGATGTTTACAAAATAAATTGTGTTTACAGAGTATTGACTTTTTATGGAGAGCTGCTTGACTCTTGTTACTGAATCTATGAGCATTTTTAGGTTGTAGTTCATGTACAGTTCATTCTTTTGTGGGTTGTTTTTAATTACTTTGCTGATATGTACTTAAAAAACCCCACCAACTTGAATACCAAATTACAGAAAGTTAACAGTAAGTTGTTACTGTAAGAACTGCTGTTATTGTAGAGTAGATTTTTATAGATGGTTATAACTGAGAAGAAGTGTTGTGGTCAGTTGTAGCATCTTTCTGACAAGTCTTTGGTAGTTAAATAATTCACTATAGCTCGATTTGTTTTTCAGCTCACATGTAGTAAACACAGAAGTATTTCAGCTGCAAGTAAATTTTCAAATGTTCCATTAGAAAAAATGTCATTTCTAATTCTAAATTATCTGATATTATTTATCTGCCCTTAGTGCCTGACATCCTTAACTCTTTGCTGCTACTTTTATAGAATAGGTATTCAAACTGGACATACCTTGCAGGTTTGGAAGTTCTTCCAGAAGCACTGGGATAATCCACCTAAGGTCCTTATGTCCAGTTATTTCATATTACAAAAAAATAGGGAAAAAGGAAGTTAGATTGAGTTCTGTGAAATGAAAAGTATACCTAGAGAAAAAGTTCTCTTCCAAACTTCTTGATCCTTCTGGCACCGTGGGTGATACCAGAGTAAAGTGCTGCTTCAGATTAGCCCATCTTAGTACTGAAGAATGATATTAAGCTGACTTGTTACCACTCATATGTTTTTCATCACTGCCTGTATTAGAGCCAAAACTTCTGGCTTAACTCTCGACGTCTAGTGGACGACTTTATAAAACCTGTAGTTTAATAATAGTTGACATCAGGCCTTTGGAAGTACAGTGAGGTCCATTTCAGGTCATTCCTGCTGTGGAATCCCACTTATTTATGATTTCACTAGCCATTATTCTTTTAAAAGTGTGACTTGAATAAAACTATAAAACTTCAGCCAGTGGCAGAGTAAACCAGTAGCCTGCAGTGACCTGCCTGCTGCCAAAGCTTGCTAAAGTTAGAAAATTAGGACTTTATTATGTAGCTGTGTATAAATTTTATCTCTGCTTTCAGGAGGCAGCAATCTGGCTGGGGACAAAGATTCAAGAATGTAAACTGTAGATCAGATTTTTAATCAATATAGCTGATTTCTGTCTCTTGTGTATGGGAAATAAAGCATATCTATTAATTAAAACAGAGAGAATATTTGCAGTATTCTGTGATTGAAGTTGTGGGTTTAAAACCAAGTCTTTGAGAATGTGCCCTGTTACAAAGTTTGTACTGACGAGCACATCACAATATTTAGAAACTGGGTTATTCTTTGTTTACCTTTCATAGGCCTCTGTTTATGTAAACTTCAAAAATGTTTAATTAATGGAGTTTACCTAAAGCAAGTTTCATAGTCAGGGAAGCACTTTGTGTCTTTAAATTTACAATACATTATTTCCAGTTCTGTGCACATCTGACTTCATCTGTTTCTTTAATTAGCTCCTTTCTATGTTAAAAGTCTGGTCTTGCTTTGGAAAAAAAAAGCCTGGAAATTTTACTTGGGATTTTTTTTTATTTTTTTTATTATCCGTGTAATGTGCTGTTTGCAAAATGCCTGTACAAGTTGCATAATAGTTATTTTGTCTACTGTTACTTTCTTAAGGAAGAAAACTATTCTATGCCAAAAATTTAAACTTAAGTGCTGTGATATCAACCAAGACAAGACTTGTGTTACCTGCAGCATTGCTTTTGCTGTGTTCCAGTTCCAGTAGCACAGATGGATGATGATAAAGAGTCTCCCTATCCCTTTTTCCCAAGGAATAAAATTACAGTTTCAAAAGCAATCGCATTCCCACAGAAAGATCTGAAGGGTGATCTGAAACTTTTCTGAAATCTCAAATTGCCTATATCTGCATTCTCTTGCCTGCTTGTAGAAACCAAAGCTTCCTAAGCAAACACTCCCCTGTGTTTTGAATAGCTTGGTTTGGATGGGTTTACTTGAGGAAATTAGTATTAAATTGCTGTTTTAAAAAACCCTCCAACACTTTCTTGGCTGTTTGATAGAAGAGAGCAGGGCCTGAGGGTTGTGATACAAATTTTCTGGTTTCTTTTTTCACTTTGTTCAGTAGCAAAGTGTTGAATCAGCAGTTTCAGCTCACCCTGGTTTTGCAGCAAACTGTTCTTGAGGTTTAGGAACATCTCAATTTTGGATGAATACTCAGGATTTTTTATTATTATTTTCTCTTTTTTGTTGATTCTGGTGGTAGGCACACATTCCTATGGGTATAAAGTTTGTCATAGACAATTGCATAATAAAGATGATGCACAAAGTGGTAGTATCTGGAAAAAAATGTAACCACCTTACCTTACCATAAAATGGATTATCCATCAATTTTGTCCAATATATAGTATCAGTATGGCAGAAATAAATATAGCTCACATGCTGTTCTTGTAATAAAACTGTTTAATATCTCAAGACGTGGATCTATTATTTTGATGTGAATATAATTGCAATCTGAGATAAAATGCCCAGAAATCACCTTCTCAGGTGTCTTGACTACTCGATTCAGAACTTTAGATATTACTCTTGATAGCAGTACTTAAAACTTAACCCGTGCTTCTCAGTCGACTTTATGAGCCTGTTCTTTTAAACACTTGCAGCACATTTCCAGTGTCTCAGTTTTTTAATCCATGATGTTGGGGGCTTAATGAAGAGAGATATTCTCAGATAGTGGTCTGAGGGCATTTTCTTTGCAACCAGTGCTGGTATATTCTCCAAATAAAGATGATGTGTTTAAATAACTAATAGGTTATATAGGGTCAGACTGTTTGCTCAGAACTTTTCAGTGATTTCTGTTTCGAGCAGTGAGAGAATTGGTTGAAAATTAGAATTCTGTCTTGCCTTCAAATATTTATGTAACATTTATGAGTAATGGAGATTAATTTTTGAGCAAAGAGTAGAAGTATATCCAACACATATGTGCTTCATAATACTGTCTCTTCACTATGGTGAAATATGCAGATGAAAAAGAATTTGGATGCTGTTTTATATTTGACATTATCTCATCAGCGATGCAAAATGCTACCCTTGGTTTCTTTCTTGAAAATGACTGTATTTTGTATTACTTGATATGTCTGAGAGAGCAAACATATGCTGCCATATGTGGCCAGGGCTTACATTGCAATCCCTGTTTTAAGCCAGTCTTGTATACATTTGTTATTTTAAAGCAAACTAAGTACTTTTTCATCTTCTAGCACTGTTTATAAATGTGGTTTACATAATGTGATGAATCTAACATCAACTGCACAAAGCTGCCTTGGAGCCTGCCCATCACATTTTAATAACATGACATATTCCTTGCGTGCTCACAACCGGCCCATGTGCAGTGTGGTCACATATTTTGGTTTTAGCTAAGTTTTGGCTCTTCTGAGACTGGACTGCACCATTTAACCAGCTGAGTATACAAAATCTGCCCTTCAGCTTCTGTAGTTCATCTCGATTCTTCAGTATCTATATATAAATATATTTTTAAAATCTCTTCTGTTTAATCATCGCGCATGAATCAACTTTTGCTTGTTAATAGAAATGTAGTTTTTACCATGTTTTTGGCAGCTGACTTAGAAACTGCAACAAAATAGAGTTTCCTATGTAGTCAAAGTCCTCAGTCTCTGATGTCTCTTAGCAACACAGCGATATTGCAGGGCGGGTCATAACCTGCAATTATTGAGAGGTTGTGTACAAAAAGAGCTATGAAATCAACTATCCCTGTGCATACATCCGTGCATACATCCGTGGGATTGTCAGGCTTTTATGGGTGCAAGGATGTGGTGACGTGGAATGACTGCAGAGGCAAAACATCACCTGAAGAAACATCTTTTTTTCACCCTTGCAGATAGTTTCTGTTGCCTCTGGAGAGTCACTTAACTTTGTTCTACCTCAGGCTACAGATTAATACAAATTCCTCAGTGTGGGAATGCCAATTTCAGAAGCCTCACTTATTCCTACCTTGATGCTCTTCTCCTTGGTCCCATGAAAAGGTTTGTGCACCAAACTGGATCAGGAAACTGCTTTGCCTGATCAACGAAGGTCTTGAAATTAGTTTTGGTGTCTGTACGTGTCAATTGTCCGTCTTGTTTGTGATGCTGCTCACAAGTTTGGATAATGTGATATGGCATTTTTATGGAATAGGGGTATTTATCTGCCTTAGAGACATTGGAAACACCAGACATTCTTTCATGGAAAATCAAACAGTAGTTAAAAGGAAAAACTCTGCAACCAGTGCCAAACTACTGAATCACTCCAACAATAAATTCTAAAGGAAAATTTTCTGTTCCGGATACAAGCTGGACTGAGAACAACATTTCCTCATGGAGTATCAAGCATTTACTCTGCCAAAGTTCAACAATGCTTTGAAAAACCTCAAGCCTTGATCACCTGCAAATGCTGAATTTCCCCCATTTTCCCCTTTGTTTTAA
Source organism: Falcunculus frontatus (assembly GCA_013398115.1). NCBI lineage: Eukaryota > Metazoa > Chordata > Aves > Passeriformes > Falcunculus > Falcunculus frontatus. The sequence goes on along the minus strand of VZRV01005212.1, from coordinate 429,482 downwards.
CAAAGAGTATGAAAAATATGGAATGTAAATGAATGCATGTTCTTAGACAGCCTTTGGGTAGATTTCTATTGTTCAGAACATAAAGGCAGCGCTTAAAGTGGTGACTGTCATCAGGTTCCAGTGAGTTGTTAGTTTTAAGAAAAAAGAAATGTGGTCGTCTAGTCCAGAAAAAAAACAATATTTAAAGCAGGTTAGAGTGAAAAGTTAATTTCGTTTAATTTGGTATTAGTTTTTCCTAACTTTACTTATCAACAAAAGTAATCTATATTAATTAGAAAACCAAAGGCCCAAAAGATGTCTTTGACTCAGTTTGTTATAGACTGTTAGAAGTGGAAGCAGTGAGTATCACATTCCTGAGATAGTAATTAACTACAATTTGCACTTCTTTGTCTAATGAAGAACCTGGGTCTGTAAATGTTTGCATGTACTTTGTGCACATCTGTTTTGTAGATGGAAAAAGTAACAAGGTCTCTAGGAAGATCTCCAAACTCAATTTGTTTGCAAGTTTTGAAACACACTTTATTCCCACTTTGGAATAGTAGAAATGAAAGCATTTCTTTCATTACTAATCATTAGTATCATTACTAATAATAAGGAGGGTATCCTCTGATTCAAGAAGTGATTTCCCTATCATATTAATTAACTCAGCCTGTGTTCGGATGTGCGTTTTTATCCGTGGGAATTTTCTGGGAGGGCCTCATTTGTTTCTCATCAACACAAAAGCAGTAAATCTGTCATGCAGGGCTGGGTCTAGCTCTAAATACTCCCTAGAAATTGGGAGCCTTTTGAAAAAGTCTAATTTACTTTTAGTTAACAACTGCTGCTACAGTTTTAGTATTACTTTCTCATAATTATGCTGCTATTAAATTGTAGATACTATATGATCTATATTATGTTCAAGTAGGAATTTTTAAAAAGGCAATTAAATTTGCTTTAATTACTTATGTACCATAAAGTGTTTTGTTGATTTTTAGCATTCATTTTTTCCCATTTCAGCTGTAGGGGAAAATCACAAATAAGCCTATCATTATCTTTTTTTTTTTTTTTTTTTTTAATGAAAAATGAAGGAAATAGGAAGATAGAAACTTCTAAGTTAAGATAAAAGACCTTATAGAAACTAGCAGAGAAGAGTTGTCAGACAGATGTCCTAGTACACTGTTTCCAAAGGTATTTGGAAATACAGGAGTGCTTTAGTTAAGAAGCTTGGTACCACGGATGGATTTGCACTGCTTTTTGTCAGAGATAGAAATCCACTGGATGACAGAAGCTCCTTTTACCACTCAGTGGAAATATTTACATAAATTGAAAGAAAACATATGTCATAATTGCATATTAACTTGTGGTATGGAAAAGGAGATCTTTTTTGTAGAACAATTTGTAAAGTAGAGGGTATTATTTTCTTCTTGAACATTTGTGTTCTACAAAGGGTAATTTCCATTTGGTTTTACCGCAGCAGAACAAAGGAGCCCTGACTTTAGAAAGTAACTTACCAATGAATAACTTTTATTTTGTTAAAGAAGCAAATTCTATCTTAATTTCATAGAATCATAGAATGGTTTGGGCTTGAAGGGATCTTAAAGATCATCCAGTTCCAACCCCCTGCCATGGACATTTCTCAGTGTTTGATTCATACTGTGACTATACTTTTGTTTCATGGTTATTAGAATTTCCATTTTTTCCAGTTAATGGATAAGATGGACGTGTCCTCAGGTAAAACCAGAGGATGTTCTTTGCTCAGGTTGGAAAGAAGTTAAATTCTGCTAAAATGGGAATTAATCACTGCTTCTATCATTTAAGGTTTTACCAGAGGCTCTCAAAATAGCCTTCAAAATAAATACAGAATACAGGCAATGCAGATTAATTTGAACCCGTATGTTGTCAAGAAAGAGGGTAATTATTTTGATGTTTCCAATGCTAAAACTAGACCAACACTAAAGAAATCAGTGGGTGGCAGGTTCAAAACAGAAGGAAATACTTCATGAAACATTTATAGTTCAGCTGTGGAAATGTGCAAGGAAGTGAAGTGGATGGTAATGTTTCATATAGACCCAAAAAAATAATTGGTCTAATTGAAAGAGGAAAAGTCTTGCTTTCTGAGCTCTTTGTGATGAGAGCCAAACTGAGCTGGAAAAAAAGGGAGAAAGAGTTTTCCCTGGAAGACTTGTAGTGAACAACCTTCACAGGGTAAATCCAGAACCATCCTGCATTAGAGGAAAGCCATAGATGTTTATAAAGAACTGTCAGTTAAAAGGGGTTGAGAACCACGAAATGTTTACAAGGGCTGTCATTCCCTGTCAGTTTTTAAGGAACAGAATGCATGAGGCCAGAAGATGAAAGGTAATGGCATAGTCAAACTTCAGGGGTTTGGAGAAATTGCTGTGAAAAAAATAAGTACATTTTAATCCTTTTTCCTAATTTTAATCCTTTAAAAATACCATTACATAACTCACTTAGAAGATTCTTGTCTTTGTTGATAGTGTTGTTGAAGATCTAATATTTCCACAGCTGTGTTCAGTATTACTCCTTTGAGAAAAATATCTGTCTTGTGGAAAAAATAAGTCAGCTTTTATGCATTACTATCATATGAAAAGTTCTCACAGAGAAACATAGATTTGTTTCAGGAATATTGCATGGAAAACCTACAGATTTCTCTGTATATTCTCACAATACTGCACACTTGGAATGAAAGTTCTTTTCACTGAATTAACAGAACTGCTTCAAAGTACTGTGTAGGAAATAGTATGTTATGAGCTGGTCTGAATAACTCAAAGATATATTAATATAAATAACAGCCTAAAACAGAAGTAATGAATCAGAAGTTTGCATTCAGTAACTGTGTGGAAATCTGTGTCCTGTACAAAAATTAAGCACCAAAGAAATGGAAATTCTGCCAAACTACAGCAATTGTTTACTCAGTGGCTGTAGGAAGTTCCGTACATAACAGACTATTAAAGAAGAAATTACAAGGTAAATAGTTTTTAAGATGAATCTTATAAATAAGGCTACTCTGAATGCTTTAATTTACTTTAATCCTTAAATCCTTGGGAAGAAAAGGCTATTTAATGAATGGAGCCAGGATGGCTCAAGCAGACTGGAAAAATATTGTTTGGGAGAATTCGCTCCACTCTTGAGTATTTGTTCACTTGTAGAGACTACAGAGAATGTTTGTGTCCACTGTGGCTGGCAAAGCCTTAGCCCTGGACATGAAGCCCTGGGCAAGGAACATCACTGGCCTTTATGGGAAGGTGAATAGCACAACCTTTGTACCTCCCAAACACCAGGTGATTTTTTGGAGGCCACCCTAACAGTTGTTGGACCCTATCATAAATAAACAATATTCAGGCATTTCCCCCAACTGCCTTGCTCCTAATAGCCAGAATAGCTTTGCATATTTTTATGCTCTTGTAGAAAAGAAATGTTTATGAAGGAAGCTGCGTTGTTCCTTTTTCTTGACATTAATATGGTCTTTGAATTAGTTGTAATGCACAGCATTTCCCAACTGCAGTTTCTGAATACAGAGCTTTGAAGTCAATGCCCCAGATAAACCTTATTACCCACAGAACTGCCCAGTGAAAATAAAATGACAAATTTTAGTCACCAGGACGGTTGATTTTGGGGGGTATTGCCCCAATCCAGAATGCCTCTGGATTCCCCCCTAGAGGCATCAATGAAGGATAGAGCTGTAGGAAATACAGATCAAACTGTGCTGCTGGTTTTAGTGAGGGACTGAAAAGGGATGGTTCATGTGAGCTGTGGGGGCTCGTACGACAACGTTCAGCTACTGAGCCATGACGAGAGGTGAAGTTGCCCTCAGTCTCCAGCCCAGCTCTCTCTGTTCAGCTGAGATTCCCCTTCGTGTCCTGTATTACCCTGTGACACTCCTCTGTGGGAATTTTTACCAGACGTGGCTGCAGAGCAGAGGCAGTCGTGTGCTGCTCCAAGAAACTCCAGAGCAATGACCAGATCGTGTGTTGGGAAACTTTATGAACTGTTCAGAGGCTGATAAAAAGTCATTGAGTACTGATGGAAATGTGGAATATTCTGTCCAGCAGCAGTTAGGCAGGATGAGGAAGGATGAGGCTGGCTCTACAGGAAATACATAAGCAGAGCTGTCCTGGGCCAGATCAGAGCCCAGCTGGGCCAGTGCCCCGACTTTGGCAGTGACCACAAACATTTCCACAGAGAAAGGGCATTGCTGTTTCTGGGCTTCCTCTGCTTTCGCTTTCCTTGAAGCAAAACAAAGCCGTGTTTTTGGGACAAATTTCATTTCATTTCGAGATTCACCCTGAGGTAGTTTGGCTTTTTTCTGCCATTCCCAAGGGAATGGCTGGAGCTGTGTCAGGGGAGGTTTAGGTTGGATATCAGGGAAACGTTTTTCCCCCAGAGGGTGGTGGGCCCTGAACAGGCTCCCCAGGGAATGGGCACAGCCCCGAGGCTGCCAGAGCTCCAGGAATGTTTGGACAATGCTCTCAGGGATGCACAGGGTGGGATTGTTGAAGTGTCTATGCAGGGCCAGGGATTGGATCAATGATCCCCATGGATCCCTTCCATCTCAGAATATTCTGTGATTCTTTTAAGACTGATCAAACATTATCGAGTTGAGAGAAGCACATTAACTGTGTGAAAAAGTCGACTCCACAGAGGTAATGAATCTGTTGTTTTGCTTCTGCTTTACTAACAGGATTATTTCAATATCATAAAAGGGATGATAATTTATCATTAATTGGTTTCTGGTGTGGTCAAAATGTCCTATGCAGTACTTGACTCTGTAAGTTCTTTCAGGGATGCACAGTGGTGCAGAACGTGTTCTTAAATGTAGAAAGGAAGATTTTTATGAAGAGTTCTGCTTGATGTTCTCTCTTCCCTTCTTAAACTGGAAGGCCAAAAACAGTGCTGTGTCTTTATAGGTCTCTCCTGATGGAATTTTATTGTAGAACAGGGTGTCTGTTAGCAAGGAACGTTACATCTGTAATGAGACTTCTTAACCTGGTTATTTGGAGCATTAAACACTATATTTCCATTGAATTTCATTATAGCAGTTGTAGCAAAGTTGTTAAAATTATGCTTGCGGGCATTTGAGTATAGCTGCTTGGTACCTGAATTGGTACAAAACTTACAAGTAGGGTGTTAATTTATTGGGAAAAAAAAGCTAGATTCATTTTGATCATATGATTGTTTCTTGATGTGGAAAAGGAGATCTGTTTAATACATTTTAGAGGTTTTTAAGTGACGTCTTCGCTACTTTTAGATGGAAAAAGCGTTCCAACATTTTTCCACAATACTTTGGTGCCTTGAGACTGAACAGAAGTTGTTGACATCTTTAAATCAGAGCTCTTATTTCATGTCTGCTGTTTTTTCCTCATTTAAAATGCTCTTCAGTGTGCCAAGAGAAGTAAAATTGATGCCTTGAAATAGAGTTTGGGATTCAATGGTAACTAACTAAAAGAGAGGGGTCATGTTACTAAATATGCAATAAAAGCAGGGATCTCTTTTGTTCATTAGGAAACAGAAATGTGTGTCTGCTGAGTAAGTCCAACATATTACTATAAATCTTTTTGCATGGATGTTTATACCTTTTTCACTTTACAAGAAGACAGTGAGACTGTTATGCAGGGCTTCTTCCAAATGAGGGTAGGTTACATGGCTCACTAAGCCTTTAAATGCTTCCCGCAGCCAAAACCAGCTTTAAAGGAAATCTCTTTAAAAACATTCACTATTTCCAAAGGGTTGGCTTCACCTCTGTGGTTGGGATGTTCTACAAGGTGGTCATGGTGTGGTTCTGACCCCCTCAGAGCAGTGATTTGACCTGGAGTTTGGTCTTCAAAACCTGATCCATGACTTTAGCGAGGGGAAGTGGTGTAGAAGTTGTAACACATGTTGGTACCTCAAGTTCTTTGTTGTTTTGACATTGGTTGGTTGAGGCTGTAAATCCAGAGCAGGTCCCTGAGGTGGTTAAACTTCCAACTGAGGAGAGATTTTGAAGCTTCCCAAGGAAGCTTCCAGAACACCAGGTTTTGTCTCGGTCTGCAAACCCAGAGTCTGCAGAGTTGTTCTCTGCAAACTGCTTCATGCAGAAAGTTCTCAAAGTTATTGTGTAAAATTATTTTGGTAGTTTTTATTCATAATTTTACTACTTTAGTGTCTGTAGACTTGTCTGAAAATTGTACACATGGGAATATAAACATAGTACTTAAATTAGAAAATTCTTTCTCAAGAGGATTTCAACCAGTTAAGGTTGGTATTACCACACAACAGAAATGATAAACTGTTTATTTTCTTGCTCTGACTTGAGAGATCTTAAAAGTTCATTGATTTCTTTCAGTAAAAGCATAAATCTTTGGTGGAGAAATGTTAAAATTGTGTTTCCTAGTTCTGATATTTTCTTTCAGAGTGCTAAGGGGTTTTTGCAGTAAGTGCAAGCATGAGGGATGTTTCAGAATCACAATTCAGAAATCACATCAACCACTCTCTATAATGTTACTGTAATAGTGAATTAACTGAGTGAAATTCACTTTGTCATGGGCAAATAGAAAGGAAGTGGTCGCAGAGCAGCTCCTTTTTGGGGCTAAGTTGAGTGATTTGTAGCTTTGTTGTGGAGGGATCTCTATTAAATTGAAACGGAAAATGGAGAAGGGTGTATAGTATGAACTCAACATTTTGGGGGTCTCAGAGGTTCTAATAACCTCAACACGTAGGCATTAATAATGAAAATCTCATTTTGGGGGGCATTTGATGCCTTTATTTTTCTGAGGTTTTTGTGATTTTTTTTGTTGGGTTTTTTTCCTGAGAAAGCTCTTTTACCTTCCTTAGAGAAAACATTGCCTCTAATTGTTCCTTCAAATTGAGAAAGCTACCCAAGCTTCCATGGAAACAACATTATTTTGTTGGACATCTTTGCAGTTTTTATCATACTAGAAGTGCCCGTCCCTGTGCGCAAAATAGCTCAGGCAGATCCTCAAAGTTCTGTCATCATTTACTCAGTAAAAATGACAATGTCTTTTATACCTTTTGTATTAATGGTGATAACCACAGGATGTCTTCTGCTCTGTTTCAATTTATAATGGGATTTAGCAAGTCTTGTTAAAATTCTGATGTGGGATACACGAGCCAACAATGCAAGTCAGAACTTAGAAATCTACAGAGGGTCTAAACCACCAAAATTCCTCATGCCACAAAGCACTGTGGTTCTGGAATTGCTATGGCTATTGAATCCTAACCTCTCCTATTCTGGTCTCTTAGTGACTGTAAAATCTCTTTCCTTCTCATAGTTTCAGCATTCACACCTTGTATGCAGATCTATTGATGGTGCATTTGTCTCTGGCTGGGTTACTGAAAACTTCGTATTCAGGGTTTTGCAGTACTATAAGTAGTTTCCTCTCTGAAATGTTTAAAAAATTCTGGTGGGACATCTTTGCAATCTTAGCAACTTGCAGCTGGTTCGCTCTTGAATTTATCTGTGAATACAAGTCAGCTCCATCTGTGCGTGGAGAACGGGAGAAATGAGAATGCTGCTGTGCATCTCTCAATTGCCTGGCAGAAATGGTACTGGATTGGCTTAACAGGATCTCCCTCAAAGCAATCCTTATCAGGGACTTGTCATGAAGGCTCTCCCAGTATATATATTTATATGTTTATATAGATTTATAGATTTCGTAAGATTTATAGATTTATATATAGATTTATATATTTCGTAAGACTTCTGACTCTGATAACACTTAGCAGAGCTATATTCCATTCCCAATCCAATGGCTTTCTTGAAGTATATTCATTTCCAATGTAAACCTGCAAAAATTAATTATTTGCTCTAATATATTCTAGAGAATAAACTAACTAGAGTGGGTTTGTGTTAAGCTGTCCTTGTATATTTTTATCCTACTGGTGGCCAAAGCTTCTGAACTTGTTCCCATGTTTTTCTTGCCTGTGAATGCTCAGGTCACTGTGTCCTGGAGTCACAGGCTGTAAAATGGTGACAATCCCATTTACTTTGTTTATAAAATCCATTGAAGCTCACTGTTTAAAAGTAATGAGAGTAAAGCCCTTTCCACTTCCAGTGTGGTTGGTAATTTTGAAGAGTGGATTTAAGCTGCTTCCATCTGACATGTGGAAATGTTGTGCAAGTTTAATTGCCCGTGTATTTCTGAAGTGAGTAAGCACCCATTTGTTGCATACCCTTCATCCCTTGGCTTCTTTCTCCTGCTTGGTCTTCTGCCTCTGCTACTGTTGTGTTCCATTTCCAAAACATTTTTCCCTCAGTCTGTCTCATTACTGGGGCACTACATCAGCACTGTAACTTTACTTTAGGTCACGTTCCATCACTACAACTTACACAGTGTAATGTCAGGCAAGCTTGATATTCATAGATTTAAATCCCCAAAGGAATAATCTTTGACAAATTACTTGCGTGAAATTCACTTTTATGAAATCTTAGTAGTGAAAGAGCACATCTTGGAGAAAAAATATGTTAATGGTCACAATAAATCTTGATTCATCTGTATTTTAGTGGTATTATCCCCTGCAAATGCAGAGGAGAATTTCTTGTGGGTCTTATGAGTCTGAATGTTTGATAAGAGAAGAATTCTACTTGACTGAAAATACTTGCAGCAATATGTGGTGTTTTGCTTAAATTTATTATAAGACTACACATCCTGTACAGGATAAAAATCTAACAAACTAACTGTGGTACGAATGAATGGAACCTATTACTGTGAGTTTAAAAATAATTTTCAAAAATTAAAATATGCTTTGTTTTAAAAAAAAAAAGCATTCAGATAGAAATTAATTGCTCATTCCTCTAGCTCATCAGAATCTGTGTTTGAATACAGGAAGTTTTTAGGGTCATCTAAAATAAACAATTTAACATTTTTTCTTAAAATTTCACTTGGAAGAGAACTTATCACTGCAAAATGTTTGGTAGAAAAACCAGTCCTGTGTGTGTTTTAAGAAATTTGATTCCTGCATTGCTAGAATGTTCATAGCTCAAGGACTTTTATGTACAATTTTTACAGTTGATGGTATCACTTAAACTGTTTTAAATTCAGTCAATCAAATAAGACAGGACCAAGCTGAGGGTTTCGTTATATTCTTGAATCCTAAAATCTGATCTTATAGAGGGCGTACCCAGGGGCACAGTTTGACCTGTTGTGTTTAAGTAGAACAGTGTTAATAGAAATAAAAATTGATGTCATAATATTAAGCTTCAATTTTTACATTTAATGGTTTTATAATGAAACAATATGAAGAAATACACTGGTACCTTACTTCAGTATATAATATACAGTATCGTATTTATGGCAGTAGGAAGGGTTTAAATCAGAAATAAGCAGACCAGTGAGTAGGAGAGAATAAATAAAGCTGAATTTCTAGAGACAGGGGTTGCAATGGAGAACAGGAGGGTTTATTTGGTCTTCTGTGGTTTAAGAACAACACTGCAGTAGGATCTTATGCATGAAAATGAGTGTGGGGAGAGCTGCCTTGTGTTGATATAGTTGTTTTCGAGGTGAACATGTTCCAAGTGGGAATCTTCATTCTCCTCCTCACTGTGGTCATGCTCATCCTCGTGGCTGCTCTGAGTCCTGCAGATGCGTTCAGGGGGCACCGTCCTGTGACACGGGGGAGGAATCATGTTATAATTATCCCAGATAACTCTTAACTTCATCATTTATTTTAGAGTTGCTGTCTATTTAGATATTTGAAAATGCTGCCTTAATCAGTATGTTACATTTTCTCAATTACATATTTATTGAGGACTTTCAAAAGTCTTTTTTTTTAACGTTCTCTCCTTGCATTGTTTTCTCATTTCTATCATATACTCAGTTTTCCTGAGAAAAGTATTGCCACGTGTTGCTGAATGAAAACTTTGTCTGACATGTGGAAGATCCTCTCTTTGTCATTCCTTTGCTCTGCAAACAGCACAGAGGGCCTGGATTGCACACCTGGCTCCACAGCTGGGGCTGCTGAAACCTCCTCACCAGGGGACTCCAGCTGCTGACTGCTCCCATTATTTTGTTATCCCTTTGGGCTCTGCTCCAGGAGCAGAAAAAGCTGGTGATTGCTGTGCCAGTCAAATTGTAGCTGCCCATGGGGACGTGGCTCAAGTGCCATTCCAGGTGAAAATCTTGGAAGGACCTGGTGCATCAGTTCTTTGTGAGCATTTTCAGTAACTGTAAGGAAGGGTGAAATCTCACTTTTATCATATTACGAAATACTGCAGAAAAAACCTCAGGATTCAGCTCCTCCTTCAGAATTTTTTTAATGACTATTTACTTAAAAATAACAAATTCCTAAAGCAAAGCATATCTTACGACATTTATTTTAACGTCATTAATGTAACAAAAGGGCTTGGAAATTACCTTATTTTATTATTGTTCAGTCTTAGAAAACGTAGTTTTCTCATTTCATTGATCCCAAAGGGTACAGCCTTTAATTCGTTGTGATCCAGAAAGAGCTCCCTGAGGGAGTGGTAAGCTCCAAAAAATGACACTGGGTCGATGCCATCGTCGGTGAGTTTGTTAAAGGACAGGTAGAGGTACTCCAGCCCCGGCCTCATGTGGCCAAATACATAGCCTGGAATTCTTTCAATCTGATTTCCTATAAGTACCAGATGGAGTAAAGATTTTGGCAGATAGGAGGGAACATGATACAACTTATTATAAGAGAGATCGATTGACTCCAAGTTCCTGCATTAAAGGAGAAAAGAAAAAAAAAAAAGGCTGAAACCTCTCAGAGTGTTCTGTACAAGGCTCTGCTTCATGGCATTACCAGGGAATGAAATTTCCAAGGGAAATTTGTTTCTGTTAATGGAGCAGAATGCGTTTTATGGAACACAGTCATGCATAATTACTCTGGGAATAGAAAGAATTAAGTCATGAATTACCAATCAAGCACAATGATTTTGTTGTTGGGAAGAGATCTTCAGTAATGAGGATGGGGGGGGGCTGAACAGGGGAATCCCAAGGGACCAATTTGTGACTGCTGCAATAATGAGTTACACTCAAGAACTGGAATAACCTTGAGACTTCAGTCATTATCCCATTAACAGGGAGTTTTAAGCTTTGTTCTAAAGCCCATTTGAAATGGAATTGTTGTGTGAATGAATCAGTCCCATGTGCTTCACTTCCAGGGATGAGAGATGCTGTCAGTAGTAACAGTGAGGTTGTTTTCAGCTTAAGGAATTTACAAATTCAGGAATCAAGGGCTAGGGCTGCAGCTGCCAGTGATGGCCAGGTACCCTGCTCAGCTTGGCAAATTATTTAGCAGGAAAATCAAAAGCACTTTCATCTTTTACTACTTACATTCTCATTGCTTTCTCTGCTTATATTCTACTCTTAGACAATGCAGCTGCACGTTCTTCCCTTCATCTTATTTACTTTTATAATTTTTAATCCAATGGGAAAAAAGGCTAGGACAGTATTAAATTATTTGTAAATTACCTGTGAGATAATTATGTATCAATACTAAGTTACCATATGATTTTATGCAGTATTATTTATAATTAATGTTCATTTTTTAATGGGTGGTCAGAAAAATATTGACTTTTATGTTTATATGGTACAGATTTGAGGTAAAAGATCTTTCTATTTGACAGCTGAGTATCTTCTAGATTATACAATTAGGCAAGGGAAATTAAGAAAAATTAGCAAAGGAAAACAAATCAAAGGATAGTTACAACTCTAAGTTAAAAGTAATGAAGTACAAATATTTATTTCATTATCTGACTCACTGATAACAGAGAAAAATAAAATAAATGTGTTTTAAATGCGTGGTACTTACTCTTGGTTTATCCAAGCCAAAGGTGCTATCCTGTGCTCTTCTAATTTGTTATGCTTTAGCCCAATGATGTTGATGTTTCTGGTATGGTTAAAGCAAATTTCTGACACTTCTTCAATTTGATTATGTTCAAGATATAACTCCTGTAAGTGCATTTGGGAAGAAAATTTGTGAGATCAGAATAGGCTGGGTTGTCCCATTGCAAATTCAAAATGGAGCAATTACCTGTCCTCTGTATTACCTGGTCTATCTGTTAATTCTGAATCTGAACCAGAGTCAGTTTGTAGCTGGAGTGGGACCTTCAGAAACACAATTTTTCAAAGCAATTGTTTTGTTTTCTCATTTGTGAGAATACAGATTGCTTTGAAAAGGCAAAGAGAAGGAATTGCACCTTTTGGGTGTTTGCTGGGGAGTTGTTGTTAGTATTTATTTTGGTTGTTTTGTTTTTCTTTTTACCTCAAGAGTGGCAGGAAGACCTTGTGGGATAATTCTAAATTTATTTCTTCCCAGTCGCAAATAAGAGAGGCTTTTCAAAGGATAAAAGGCCAAAGGACTGACATTTGCTTCACTAAGTTTATTTCCTTCTAATTCCAGCGTGACCAAGTTCTTTAAATCTAGGGAGAAAAAGTTTAATTTCAGTTAATTAATGCCATCTTATAACTTGTTAAAATACACATTCATAATTTAACAGTCTTAAACATTACCCAGATCAGTTCACAGCAATGAAAAAATAAAATGAACTGATTTTATTATCTCATAATCATGGAATTATATTGTTTATAAGTTTGTCGAGCTTTAGAGACTGACCACAGCTTTATTTAGATTTTCCTCTCCCAGTCCAAGTGGAAAGGGAGAGGAAAGGACAGCAGCTGATCCAGTTTAGGTGGGACCCTTTTGGCAGGAGAGGAAAGGAATCAAAGAAGTCCATCAAATTCTGACATGGATTGTACTCTTCCTTTTTTCTTTCTCCTTTTTCTATCAGCCTGTGTTTAACTTGGCTTAAAATGATCATGGTTGATTCTGATCATATTCTCTCTTATTTTTCGTGCACATCGAGTTCACTTCCATGCAATTTAAAAATAACTAAAGTGGTTTCACCACACATAAAGCCATCAGCTTACAGGTGGGGATAATAGGTGTCTTCAACATACTTCAAATCCACCTCTACTTGGTGAACTTAAATATAAGCTTCTTTCGGGGAGGAGCAGTTGCAAAAGAAGGGAAAATGTGATTTTAAAATACTTTGTCATGCAAATCTTTCAGCTTTTGTTGCCTTTTGAAAACCTGGCACTGTAAGGCTAACAATTATTTTTCTATGTCAAACCAGGTGCATTTGGTTCGACATTCAGCGTTTCAAATTTATTTTAAGCTTTTCATGTGATTGATATTTGGTTTTTAAATACCTTTTAAGCCATCTTCATCAATGGCATGAAGTTGGTTGTCATTTATTTTTATTTCTTCCAAAGTTGATGGCAGTTCAGAGGGGATATGTACCAGCATATTTCCATCCAGATACAAACGTTTCAGCTTTTTCAGGATCTTATCACAGGGATGAAGAAGAGCATTTAGATTATCAAGGTGCAAAATATGCAGTTAAACATACAGTGTAATCATAGTTAAGAGTTTCTTAAACAAACACGTTTTAAGGTTTTCAGCAGCAGTGCAGCAGGTATCCAGTGTTTTGAATTAAAAAGTAATGTTTTTCTCCTGTCAGTCTAATTAATTGGTTTCTTTCTGCTAAATATTAACAAAAATGACAGTTAGTGTCACGTGTAACTGGAAGAGCTTCTGCACAGCCCTGCTGCAGTTCCCCAGGATCATTGTTTGCATTCCTGCTGCTCTCTGTGAATCGTGCAAGTATTGCCTCACTACATTGTGCAGTATTTAGGACTTCAAAGTACATACATTTAGTAATTATGTGATTATCCTCTTCATTTGTGAGCAAATGGATGGTTTTCTGTATGTCAGCAAATTTACTCAGGCAGAAGGACAACTGTTTCAGTAACTGAGGATTTTTATGCTTAAGCCATTTTAAAAAATTGGGATGAAAAATTATCATATCTTAATTTTAATTCTTGATTATGGTGAGAGATTTCTTGAAGTAGCCAGGTTTGCCTGTACTGTAATTATACAACATTTACTTACACAAGGTGCCAAGTGGTTTAGATCCATGAACTGAAAAGCAAAAACATTTTTAAGCAATAATTACTGAGAGGGTAGCAGAAGAATTAGGCTTTCTTACTTTGAATGCTCTGGGACCTATGCCAGGAGAGGTAATGTTATTTTTACTCAGATCAATCCATTCCAAATTAGGTATCCCATTGAATGCTTCATCTGAGATAGTAGTGATGCTATTTCCTAGGACAGAAGGCAAGAAAAAATTTGAGTTATGAAGCACCCTTCACCTGAGTTGTGTAGTATTGCACATAGAAAATATGTCACAAAAACAGCTGCATTATGGACAATAATTGTGTGTAGATATATTCATCTTAATATTTAAACACTGGTATGCAAATCTAATGTTTTTAATTTCTTGTTTTAAAGGCTTAGCTGTAAAATTAGTTCTAATTCTTTTCTATATTAAGGAATGACAAAGCCTTAACAGCGCTGTTGACTGCATTTGGGGGTGGATAATGTTACAAAAGCCATGCAAAGTAGACCCATTAATTACCTGTAAGGTCTAAACTTGTTAGGTCTGGATCTGAGATGGGTGGTATTTGTGTAAGTTTGGCATTAATGCAGCTTACTGTGGTGTCCGAGGTGGAACATCCAGATGGCAAAGGAGGAGCTTCTATGGGTGGAACAGGAATTGGGAAGTGAGCTGGAATTCTGAAAGCACCATCATCTTCATCACTTTCATACTGCACATCTCCTTCTGCAGCTCCCGTTCTTGGCTTCTCTCTGCGACGCCCTTTGTGCCTCTGGCGATTCTTTTTGCCTTTCCTTTTTCTTTTCTTTTCCCCTTTTTTGTGACCCTCTTTGTCTCTAATCTCTATCGCTTCTGTTGGAAGCAGCTCATCCTTTTCCATTTGAGTTGGTGCTGATGGCAGAACATTGGTGTTGTCGAGGTCCTTGGGGTCTGAGGAATCACCAGAAAACTCACTGATGTCATCCAGTGAAATTATGCTGGAGTCCAAAGAGGAGGCTAATGAGGAAAAAACCCCAAAACAACACAGAAGAGTCTGATAAGAAACTAGAATATCAGTGAGCACTGTTTCCCACATACAGTAAAAAAATATGACTATAGAATAGTGTTCCTTTTAGAATATGGTTTGAAGAATAAAAATGTGGTCTTAGATTGCTGCTTGAGAAAAGAGACACTTGACTGAGAAATGACTGAGCCAACCATCCAGAACAGTTTGTACACAGCTATGATTCATGACAACTCCAGAAAAAAAGGTGGGAAAATCAATATAGCCTTCATTAACTTCCTTTTTGACTTATTATTAATTATTGGGTTTGTGTTGATGGAGGTGTCTAAAGAGGAAAAATGTGTCTGGGAGTGGGAGGTAATTTGGAAAAAATTCATAAAGGTGAAGACTTGTTCTTGTCCAGAAGGGACTGTCAGGGGAGGAGCTGGCTGCAGGTGGGGATCTCACCAGGGAAATGCATTAACTCCATTACCAAAATGCAGTTTTTACTTCCATAATAGGACTATTCTAATAAAAGGAGTTTAAGTGTTTCAGTCAACACGACTTTCACAGTTCTCCAGTTAATTCCTGTGATGTCTCATCTCACAGTGTCACATGCACACACACACGAGGATAAATATTTCTTACAGCAAGAGGAGATTGAGTTCAGTACTTTACAGGTATAAGATACTGGGAGTGTGGGAAGGAAAGGAAGCAAATCACATCTCATACTTATCTCCTCCATTCCTTTTCTTTTTAAAGGTACTGATTTTATTTAAATTATTGTGAAAAAGCAAGATTGTAGTTCTGTGGCTGCTCTTGTGACTTGACTTTCTTCTCTTGATTTACATCAAGTAGCTGCATATTTTTGCACTCTGTATGTCTAATACATTTATAATGGCTAGTAGTTATTGATTGATCCTTTGTAAATGGAAGGAGGATAGAAAATATAAGTAGATGTTACTTCTTCATATATTTACAAAATTTTGTAGAGGTAGGGGAGAAGCAGAAAGGGGAAAATTAAAAAAATAAATACAGTTGTCTTTACTATTGCATACTTAGCATTATCTCTTTAAATGTTGTATCAAACTCATCTAACAGAGTACTCTGAGAAATTGAGGTCAGCTTGAGTAGAAACTCTGAAGAGCTGCTTTTATCATGGAATTTGGGATTATGTGTACCTTGTAACTCTCGGGATCATTAAATGTAGTGTTTATGTTAGGTTTTAAACAAGGCAATCTCAAACCAGTAAATCTGTGGTGTCCCATACCAGTCTCAGAACACACTGGGCAGCATTCTCCTGCAGGAATGATGGTCTGGGGACATTTCAGAGGGTGGCACATGGTTGTGTCACAGATCACCTCTCCCTTGGAGCAGAGACAGGTGACGCAGGGCTTGGGAGACCACACGGCTTTATCAAACATGATCATCCCGTTAGCTGTGCACTGCCCCTTCTTTCCTAGAAACAGAAAATGGGAAACTGCAGTTAAACAGCTTGAACTCAAAGAAAACCAACAGTGTTCACTTAAAACTTTGGAAAGAAGCACCACTATTCTGTTGTCATTTTAAAAATATGTAAAATACACCCTATTCAAAGGATCTTATCATTATTCCTTACTTTTCATAGCTGTATTTTTTTCAGTTTATTAATAATCTCCAGTCATGCAAAACCTGAATATTTTTTCCAGACCATCTTCTATTCCCCTTTTGTGTACTAGAGATCTTTTCTAATATCTTGCACATTAAATGAGAAAGTTTTGTTAACGCCCTATGGAACTGGGAGGGTGACAATATTCAGTTTATAGTGACAGTTCATAGCCTTGGTGGAAATAAAGTCCACTCTGGGATGTGACTGATGAGATGGCAAAAATCTCCACTTCCCTGGATCGTGCTTTATCTGAAAAAAACCCCCCTCTTTGCTAGAAAAGTAGCAATCTAGAACAACTTGTGCTATGAAATACTCTGTCTCTCATGTTTCTCGACATGTGTATACAAAAGATTGAGCTCTCCCCAGGGTACCAGTTGAAATTTTCAGAAAGAAATGTAATTTTGTATGCTCTAGTCAGATATTCAGTAGGCAAGGATTTGGAGAGCACGGAGACTTGGGAAGGAAACTAATCCAAGTTTCCCTTTCCTTCCAGTGGTGGAGTTTACCTCAGCAGAATCTTCCCTGGGCAGATCCCACCCAGACTCCAGAATAAACACTGCACTTTAGCATGATGCTTTTTTATTTTTGGTCTTTTGAGAGAAGGAAAGCCAAGGTTGAGATTCTTCATCCCATTCAAATATTCCTATTTTTGAGTGTACCTCTAAATCTTCTTGAGAAGCTGAACTCCCTCCACACCTTCCTTTTCCTCTTTCTAATCAACCTAAGAATGCATTGCTGAAGTGTTGTTTCAAGATGGAAACCCATTTCCAAGTTAATTTTGTACTTCCCTGTATATAAAGAAAAAGAAATTTCCTCTTTTCCTATTCAGTTTGACTTTCTCCTTCAGATGAAAGTTAATATGGTGGAAAAATCCTATCTCACCTGAATCTGCATGCCAAGAGACTTTCATTTGTGGTACACAAATTGTCTTTGGAGGGGTTCTTTGCAGGGTTTCTTTTCCTACACTCCACCCTAATCCATGCCTGGGTGTTCAGTTTTATTAAGAGTCTTCAGGGTTGCCTCTCAATTGTAAGACTATTGTAAATATTTGGTTTGAAATGTCTCTGGAATTAATATTTGTCTCAAAATGAAGCATTTTGCAAAGTCTTTCAAGGTAGTCCTATATGGTCAGCTTCATAAGAAAGGTTCTTCCTTTGTCCTTCTACTCAAAGACCATTGGGTATGAATCTGTTTTCTACAATAAAAATTAATTATCAGAATCATCCAATTTGGATGATCCTCTATATTCCGTATATTTTAAAAAATGCTTTGATTTCAATTGCTCTTAGGATGGAAAAGGCGAGAAATTGATGTTTTGAGTAGTTGCATCTTGTTTTTTCAAAGGTCTGGGACATCTCTGCATCATTTCAGCTGTGTAAAGTTGTGCTCTGAGCAAGCCCAACCATGTCAACTGGAGGAGGAGAGGAATAAGCCCAGGCCAAGTGTTAGTTGGCTTTAAGTCCCTTGTCATTCCACCCAGGTATCTGCAATCCAGCTGTTTGCTGGATCCTGACTTTGGGGTTTATGTACTTGCCAGTACACCACAATATTTCTTTTAAATAATCTCCAGAAGAAACACAGAAAGAATCCTGCACTTTCTCGTGTTAAACAATAAAACATCAGCTGTTCCAGAGGAGCATAATCTGGCCTGAGAAGGAAATTTTTCTGTGCTTCCTAAAATTCTTTCGTTTTAGCTACTAGACTGTATCTGAAGTCAGTGCAGATCTTGTCTGAATAAGCATAAAGATATGAGTTATCAGGCTTGGCCTCTGCAGGCTTCTTTAACAAATGATCCCTTTTTCAGTGTACATGAGAGTTGCATAAAAGGCAGGAGCAGCGTGTGCTCAGAGACAAAGGGTTACCCTTTTGGTGCATTGCAGAACTGCTGTCTGGCCCTGCTGGGATTCTCAGAACCCCTGTGAGACACAATAAAGGCTGTGCTGAGATGTTCCTTAAATTTCCTGACACCGAGTCACTTCAGCATAGTGGTACAAGCAGGGAGAAGTGGGGGGCAAGAGAGATTAGAAACAACAGTGAACGTCCTACTCTGCTCTACCTAATGGACAGACAGCTGCAAATTATCTTATGTTGTGGCCAAGTGTTTGATTTAATTTAAATATTCACATGATTCTAAACAGGAGGAAGGAGATATGTCTGGTTACTGTTAAACTTCCATTTAACTGTTAATTTTCATCCTGCATATATCTGTAAATTGGGATGGGGTTTTTTTTTTGTCTACTAAGAGCAAAACAAGTAGCAAAGAGAATGGAAATTAATGTTTGGATTGCATTTTCTTCTATTCTGAAGCATGATTAATAATAGTGTTCTATTATTTAATAGCCTCTGTTTTTTCCAAATCTGACATTAACTTGAAAAAATTTTGAACTTTAAAAGCTAGACTAAAAAATACCTTGTGGTTCCAGTCTTTGGCAGATGAGCATAGGACTTTTAACCTTTGGAAATATGGTGTAAATTCAGCATGGAGTTCCAAATAAAATGAGTTCAGTGGTTTTAGCTCAGCTTTTTGGATGCAAGTCCAGATAGAAAGAAACAAGCGGGGCGGGGAGGGGGAAGAGCTGTGCATTATTTCAGCATGACTGATGCTCCTGACAGAAACTCTGGAATATCTTACATGAAGTGTATGCTACTTACGTGGTATTTTCCTCTGTTTAATTTTAAAAATATTTTTAAATTAAAGCTTTGACATTAGTAATATGTATAATATCGTAATACACGCTGGAAATGCTACAGTCCAGAGTTTTGCTAGTTTTCCTATTCAAACCCCTTACTTTCAAATACTTGATTTGAAATGGTTCAGCCTTTCTGAAAGTGAGGACTCACAACAAACAGTAATTGTGGGGAAAATGTGGCTAATTTATGTTTGGCCATTTGAGACCTCTCAACTCAGTGGTCATGTCTGTTGTGGGACACACTGAAAGGCTTAAATTCCTGCTTATAAAAATAGATTATTATTATTTTATATAGAATATGGTAATCAGGGCATTCTTTTTTTTTCCATAAAATTCATTAAATTGCTTATGAAGATTTTACTTAGTGTGTGATGTCTTGATGGAGGAATGGAAATATCTGTATCTTTATATCTATTAGCTATAGAGTGGACACAACCTTTTATTGTTTCCTTACAACATCCCATTGTCTTTTCTTCAACCTTCAAACCTCTTTCTATGAAAAGAAATGAAACATTATAACATCTAATAATTTTCAATTAGTTAATGACTGGTTTCAAATTGAAAAGTACCGATAGTGGTATTCAGAAATTACTATTTTTTGAATGGATCACCGATTTTTAGATTCTTGTATTGAATGAGTGGGGGTTTCCTCTTTTAACTCAGTTTTCCATCATAAGGGTCTTGTTTATACTGTAACTTCCATATTGCAACTACTACTAAATGTTATTAAGTTATTTACAAAATCAAGAATTATTCCTGAAAGTTTGCATGTAGACGTAGTTTGAGTACTGCTTTTCAAAAATGCAACCCATAAAGTAAAAACTTGAATCCATTTTAATTAACACTGATGTTACTGGTGTTGGGGCCTCAGTGAAATGTTAATTGACTTAGGAGATATACTGAGCAATAAATTCTTCAAAATGGCCTTCAAACTTGCTACACGTTTGAAGTTATGAAAATATCCCAACAAGTTTTTTGTTAGTTTATATCAAAAATAATGCAGAAAAATTGCAGGAAATATTGCTGTTACCTGGCAAAGCAAGACTCAGTTAAAAAGCTTCATGTGCCAACCACAAAATTACCATGGAAGGCCGCAGGTATGTGTGGCAATTAGAGCTAAAATAAAGCTTTAATGAGTTTATCTGTTTGAAATGAAAAGTCAGCCCCCCCCCCAAGGGGCAGGGGGGCTTTGTCCTCACCTGGTAAGACACTGTAGGTGCTCTCGTGTTCCCCCAGTCCCACGAGGGAGTCAAACACCCCCACCACGCTGTCATCGATGTTAATGAGGGGGATCCTGGGCCCTGGGGGCTCCATCCCGGGGGTCCTTGGGGTCCTGTGCCCTGCCCAGGGGCTCCTTCCCTGGCGCATCCTCCTCCTCTGCCTCCTGCCAGCCCCGGCTTCAGCTGGGCACAAATCAGTGCCCAGCGAGACAAGCAGGAAATAACAGACTAAGGATGCTGCCTGCATGGTCTTGTGTGTCCCACAGAGAGTCCTGGAATGGGAAAAAAGAGGGAAATTAGGTTCCTGCAGAGCTTTTAGGACTGTGTCAGTCACACAGGGCACTTTTCAAGGTAGGTGAACCATGGTAGGTGAATATAACTGAGCTTCCCCTTGGAAAGAAGGTGCCCTCTGAGAGCTACAGTGACCTGTTTGATTTTAGTGATTCTCAACAGTCACAAACAGGTGCTGGTTTGGATTTGGGGCTGCATTTGAAGAGGTGGTTTAGGTTTGCAGTGCCAGCAGGCATTGGCAGGTCAGTAATTGTTGCTGCTTCCAGCAAGGGACTTCTTGAGACTTCTGTAAAGTGTGTCTTCCTTTTTTTTTTTTTTTTCCTGGTTGCTAGTATTTCTTCCAGTTGTAACTTCTGAGTGTGGGAATGGCAAAATAATAGAAAAATGCCCGATTTATTTGTGATATGCTGCCCCAAATGCTTTTGGGTTGGCATTTCTGTGCAAGGTGTTTTTTCACTGTAAATGAAAAGATGTTGCTTTCCCATCCATTTCTGGCTATTCTCTTCGTCTCTAACAGATCTGCTTGGTTCTGCAGAGGAGACCTTTGGGGAGTTTGTGCTATTTGTGACATCCCACAACTGCTTTTCCAGTGGAAGTTTTTATTAACTGTAGGGTCTAACAAGGTCAATCTACAATGGGTTGTGTTCTGCACTGACTTATTAAGAAATTCAAAATAATTGAGCCTTCTTATGCTTGCGACAGAAAAATTGCATTTACTGTCACCAATAGGTGGCATTCCAAAACAGAGCAGTCAGGATTCAGGAGCATGCACAGGAAGCAAATCCAGCCGTGGATTGCTGTACCAGTGTGGAAATAAGGCCCTGCATGTCCAGGGTTATTAATGATTTGTCAGAGCTCTGTTGCATAATTCTCTCATAAAGGGAATGCTTCTGTCCCGTGGCCTCTTTTAACTGAGACAGCAGAGACAGGAGACGTTTGTGTTCTTGGGAGAGTGAGAATTAGTGAAGGACTTGGAGCTCTTGGGCTTTGTGGCCAAGACAAGGCTTAGAGCATATCCATGGTTTTTCTCTAAGGAAGTTCTGAGGGTGTTCATGCTTGGTGTTCATCAGTCTGGCTTTATATGTCATCTTTCACTTTGGAGTTAATTGTGTTGTGTAAATATTGGACAGTATTATTTCAGGAACTTGAACTGGGTTTTTTGCCTGAATTAGATTTTGTTAAAAAGCTTGTTCATCTTGGTATTTTCTGATTTATAGAACAGGTCAAGTTTCTGGTACAAGTTGCCTAACTGTTCTTTAATGTAAGGCACATGATTTATTGCATGTTTTTCATGCTTTCCACATCATAATTCTCATGTTTTTTATCCTCATATTTTAAAATGGGAAGTTGGCAGTAAATAAGCTTGAGAGTACGCATTTTACTTCTTTTTAGTATTGTAATTTCTGTGTTCAACTATTTTAATTTTAAAATGTTATAGCGAATTTAGATATTAATTTGCAGGATTTGAAGTTAATGTTTTTATTTCTATACAAATGGAAATTGAGATGCAAGTGTCTCACACAAATCCTCACAGCATCTCCTGGAATGGCAGGTTTTGAAATTAATCCAAACTTTAGTTTGCTGTTTCTCAAAAATCACTTATTCCAAAATGCTGTATAGACTCTATAGCCTTTTATTTCCAGAAATTACTGTTAGTTACATATCAGATAGATGCAGGAGCTTGCCCTCTGCTTTGAAAATGCCTGTTCTTGTTGAGAAAGTGCTCATTTCTGAGTGCCTCAGGACAAATGACCCAATGCCTTTGGTTTCTGACTCGCGTGGTAATGAGTGACTATGAAATTACACAGGAAACTTCTGTTCCACCAGCTGGACTGAAACACACCAAGAGCCCTCGGGGAAAACTGGATGTACAAAGGAAAGGCTTGAACATGTGTGTTCATTCTCTCAAGTTTCTGACATCTTAATTATGGTCCCATTTTTCTGGGATACTCTATAATAACACCACAGCTGTGCAGTTACAATGCTGCTACGTTACACTTGGGCTTTTCTGACATTTAACCATTTCTTCCTGTGACCAGAGGTACATAATGGCATGACTGAAATACTTTTCCATTCTCCATCTATTTTTAAAAGTCAGGAATAATATAGGGTGAATTATATTACATTAACTGCACAAAAGATGTTTTGCTAGGAACTTAAAAAGTAAAATTCTGTAGTAAAAGAAATTATTTTAAAGTGAAACTTGGTTTCATAAAATACTTTATAAATTCAAACTTTAAAAAATCAGAAACAGAACAACAGAAAACACACCACCCCCCCCCCCCCCCAAATGTCTTTATAAACTAATCCTGTTCATACAGGTGAGTTTAAATGCTATTTTTTTTTTACACCAATTTAACTCTTCAGCACTGAAAGCTTTATACTGCTACTTTCAACCAAATGGTGTTCTTTGCATGCAGAACACTGGGCTACTGAGTTCCTTTCCTTGGTTTATTTAACAAGTGCTGCCTCATATTTTAAGGCCCAGATTAAAAGGCCTTGGGTGTTTTGGGCCTTTCCTGCCCATGTCTGGGATCCTCAGATTATCTCTCAGGAGGTTGTATTTTGTATAGGGCCAGCCAACTTTTAATTTGGGGAAAATTCAGCCTATTCAATTTATGACTTTTATAATAAATTATTGCATAATAAAATAAAATTATAGATAACCACTGTAATGAAATTATTAACTGTTTGTGTTGCCAGATACTCTCAGCATGGCTGCATTGCTGCATTGCATATACACCTTTTTTCATTTTACCCATAAATATTTAGATCGGGCACAGTATGTGAAAGCATCTTTATTACCTTTACTTTTACTATGTAATGTGTTCAGTAATTTGTAGCTTTATCTCAGCATCTGTCAGTTTGCTGTTAATGGAAATAGTTAATTTTTAAAGGAGAGACCCTTTAGAAATACCAGAGCATCAGAATTTATTAAATAATCCATCTTTCTCCATTCAGTCTAAATTCAAACACATTTCTAAGATGTCAGCATTATTTCTCATGGCACACAGGGGTTAAAGTGCTTTACCGAGATTTTTCACTTACTCTTTTTGAAATGCATTGCATAGCAAGGAGTTACATTTATCCATAGCAGCCAGAGGAGTTGCACTCTCCGTTAGTTTAAGTTGGATGTGCGTGGCAAACATTCAGACAGAACAAAAAGCAGCTCAACGGGTATTGCACACTTTATCTAGAAAAGCATTTCTGTTCAGTACTGCTAAACATAACCCACATTATTTCATTTCAAATATTACATATTTGCAAAGTTAACATGAAGTTTAAGCCATTCAACACCATGCTTTAAGCAGTAATTTAAAATGTAAAACATTTTACCTTGTAATCTAACCTAACAGCAGATTCTGCTTGCTGTCATTTAGTCTCCCGTTGCAAATGAAACAAAATCTCAGTGATATCTTTAAAACAAACAGAGAAACTGTAGGGTTTGTTGAAACATGTGAGATGATTCCTTAGTTAAGTCTGAAATAGCTTCTTCCCCTGGGGAGCCAGGGCTGAGTTCTGTGTGCAGAGCTTCAGCTCGTGCTGGTGCTCGGAGCACTGGAACCTCGCTCGGGCAAATGAGGAGCAGCACAATGCCTTCGGTCCCGAGGCTGACAAGGCACAGCTGGAAATCCTTTTCCAGTTCTTACAGTCACATAAGGAACAGGGAAATAGAGTGTTTTCAAAAGAAACAAAAAAATAAATGTGTATTTTATTCGGTGCTGGTTTATGTATTTAGAAGTTTAGTTTCCAAGTGGCATGACTTTAATGGTGATTTATTTAAAATAATAAGATCTAATACACTTTAGCAGATGTAGCCTTAACATAAAAACATTTATTAAAATTAGAAATTTTTTTTCAATTCATGTTTTCTTAATCCCCTCCTGCACTTAAAGCCTGTCATCTATAAGCAGCAAACCTTTTTGTGGAAGTTTTAGCATGGAAAGTTTTTCTTTTGTCTGTTTACAGCGATGATTTCACTGCAAGTCGTAGCTTATGCATGGAAAATAAAACGACCGAAGCACTTTCCCTTCATTTTTTCTCTTTGTAAGGCTAATTACATCCTGAAACATGATCCTGAAGCTCAGCTCTGCAGAAGCTGCAGGGAAGTTAGTGATCCAGAGGGAAGGGAGGGAATAAGGGTACATTACCACAGGTCCCGTGTGTGCCAGCAGAGCCTTTTCCTGCATCCCCAGATCGCGCGGCTGCGGAGTGTCCAGGGGGGTGATGGGATGGATGGGTCTGCTGAGCTTCAAAATGACAAGTTCACCTGGGAGACCGAGTTGTCTGAGTTCTGCTGACATTAAAAATTCGTCGTTTGCTTCAGCTCACGCTCTGAGGAATATTTAGACAGATAGTCATGGAATGGTGTAACCATTGAGTTAACCATAATTGTTAACTGGTGTGTGGCGGGAAGATACTGGGAGAACACATTGTCTCTTAAAACAGGCATTCAGTTCCTACTGTGCTCTGCTTTGCAAAGGCAAAAGAAGAAATATTAAACTTTGGCAATTTCTCTGGGGCTGTTTGAAAGGAATGGAGACAGTCACTTAACAAATGGAGTGAAAATCCAGATGGAAGGAACCTTAAAGCTCATCCCATCCCACCCCCTGTCCCAGGCTGCTCCAAGCCCCATCCACCCTGGCCTTGGACTCTTCCAGGGATCCAGGGGCAGCCACAGCTTCTCTGGGCACCCTGTGCCAGGGCCTCCCCACCCTCCCAGGGAGGAATTCCTTCCCAATATCCAATCTAACCCTGCCCTCCTTCAGCTTAAGGCCTTTCCCCCTTGTCCTGTCACTCCATACCCTTGTCCCAAGTTCCTCTCCAGCTCTCCAGGAGCCCC
Organism: Falcunculus frontatus; assembly: GCA_013398115.1. Lineage (NCBI taxonomy): Eukaryota > Metazoa > Chordata > Aves > Passeriformes > Falcunculus > Falcunculus frontatus. The sequence continues at coordinate 403,893 of VZRV01005212.1, read as the reverse complement.
TTTAGGCACTGGAAAGGGCTCTAAGGTCCCAAAGCTTTCTCTTCTCCAGGCTGAACAGCCCCAAGTCTCTCACTGTCTTCATTAGTGAGGTGTAGATTCAGACACACCTTAAGAGATCCTGCAGTCTGCTTAGAGGATTTAGGATTTTCACTGTATGTCTGTGAGGGCCTTGCTTATCTTCTTCTCAACTTTTATTAAGGAAGAGGTAAAGGCAACTTGAGAGATCTGCAAAGACACAGGTCCCTCTTCATAAAAATGGCATTGCACCTTCCTGCAATGAGCAGTAACACTTGAAAATTGTAGGAGCTGTTAAAGAGTGACCCATGGTTGCCTGGTATCAAGAGGGTTTAGGGTTTTTAACTGGGAAAAAAGTGTCTGAGAATAGACATCATCTGCTGCCTTTCAATAAGATTTAAATCTTATTGATTGAAATAAGATTAATAATTCAATATTGTCTTTAATGTTGTTATTTACATTAAAATCTTCCATGTAAACTTGCTGTCATTATAACTAAAGAAAAAATGCTGTATATTCTGCTAAAAGTTCAGACTAGGCTGGCAAATGATTTCAGACATACACAGTTCAGGTAGTTTCTGTGTGAGTGCAAACACTGCTGTGTCCTCAGGGATCTAATATTTACTGTGTTTATGGGAATAGTTCATCCAAGAGCAGAGCAAGTTGCCAATCTCTGCTTCATCTGCAAATCGTGTTATGTCTGTCCATCCCATGGCCAGTGGTTGGAATGAGCTGTGCAAGGGGAATGTTTTGGTCTGTTAAGATGCCTTCGTGTGGAATTGTCTCCTTTGAGGAGAGAGGAGACAGAATAAACAGCAGTGACTAATAATTAGAATAACTTTTTATTATTTTCTATCTTAAGGCAAACTGCCACTGTTGGTTTTGTATCTTGAGCAAGAGCCATAGGATGTGAGAAATGGCTGTGGAAGCCTGGAGCCTCTGGCATGGATTCTTCTCTTTTCCTTTCACAACCAGAACTATCAGTCAGTGTACAATAATACTGTTGTTTTCCTTTTTAGCAATTTTGCTTCTTTCTGAAGGAGTTAATGAAGGGAGGGAAAACATTTGCTACTCTGTGCCCTTGTTCTAAACCTCAGAGGAGGTAAAATTAATGTATGTTAACGTAACAGAATCTGTGATGCTGGAAAGAGCTTATAGATTTTCAAACTCTGTCGGAAAGGCCACTTAAATACATGGAGAATGCTGAAACAGGAGGAATAATTTGAGTTTCTCAAAGGTCTTCAAGGTGCCTGCAGTGTAATATCTTTGTCATTGAAGAAAGCCAGGCTGAAGGAATACAAGGAGGGTATCTTGAAAATAAAAATTATTAAGCCAATTTAAGAAGTACAGAAGTATAAAGAGTACAGAGTATAGAAAGCAGAGTTGAAATAGCTGTTTATGGTCACAGCATACAGAGACCATGGAACTCAGCTCTGTATCTTACCTTTTAGAAATGGAATCTTTTATCTGTTAATGGCCAAGCCAAACAGGACGAGAGCAGGAATAGCCTTCAGTGAGCCAATGCAATGGCAGGTGTAGCCTGGCTTAGCAGAGTAGAGGAAATCTTGTGTTTACTTCAGTCACTGATAATTCCCAGTATTGCTGGAATTAGCTCCTGACCTCTCGATGTGAGTGAGCTCAGGAGCTCGTGCGGGTCAGCGAGTCCAAGCTGCTGCTGGGAGCAGGGCAAGGCTGAGTCCAGAGCAGGGGCTGGTTCTGTTGGTTTTGAAAGGCAGCAAGGATAGAGGCAACTTCTCTTGGCTGCCCAGATCTCATGGTTTGCTTTGCCTTCTATTCCTTTCTTCCCTTTCCTCCCCTTTCACCCTCACAAGTTCTTTTCTCAGCCATTTCAGAATAGGCAGCCTGCCAAGGTTTACAGCTTCCCTACTGACTCAGTTTTGCAGATTTTATACCTTTATTTAATAATTACAGTCTGGTTGTCCTATTGCTTTTTCCTTGAGCGTCAAAGGAAAACTGATACTACCCATCCTCCCTTTTCAATTCTGCAATATTGTGTCTTTGCAAGTTACAGCCTGGTTAGGGGCACGACAGGGCAGTGGCCACCTGCATCTACAGGGTTTTCCTTTTCTTATCTCTGTCCTGAAACCCTTTGTGGTATCTCCCTCGTGGTGCCACAGGTGAGCAGTAGCCACATGCAGGCCTCTGATAATTTTCTTTATTTGTTTATGCTTGCAAAAATTTCCATTTCCTTCAGGGGAATGAGGAGAACCCCAAACCTCTGCACCTGCTACCATGTCTCACCTGGCACCACGAGTACGTTCTATAGCTTTAAATGTTCCACGGTCATCCTTATTTTCAATTGCCTTCTCTCACATTATATCATTAATGGATATTTTACTTTTGCCTCCTGGCTTACTGCGTTATTTACAGAAGGGCTGTGTTGAAGTTGGATCTGTTATTTAATTAAAACACTCATCAAAATATTACTTCCGTGAGTCAAAAAAACACATCCGTGTTCAGGAATGTGAGGTTATTTCTGCTTTGCTCAGGAATTGGAAGGAAAAGAGACAATACTGAAAATTACAGCAGCGGTTTTTTAACGTTCCAATGAAATATAAGAACAGAACGACTTTTTAAAATCGCTTTACTCTCAGTTGTCGTGATGAATCTGTGCAGTTGCTGGCTGGTTTTGATCAGAGACAAAGATGGAATCCTAAACTTTGCAGTTACTCATGTGGTTTACTTTTTTTAAAATCAAACACACAAGTTTATAGATGGAAAAAAGTAGCAATGGGGGGAAAAAATTTATAACCGTTAATGTCAGCACAAAACATGAGATGGGGAATTTGGGATTGGCAGTACACTGCATTTCTGAAACCTGTTCCAGTTACTGCATTCCTTCTGTAATCAGTGGTCGCAGGTATCCTTATGGAAAAGACAAAATACTGCTGGTAAACCTTGAGATATTAACCACAGGTTTTCCTCGCATATTTAAAAATATTAACAATACATTGCAAAAAGTGTGGGGTACGTCGTTAGGTGGGAATAAACCTAAAATTGCAATATGAGATGTGTGTGGCTGGGATCTATTTACATTTGAAAAAAGCTTCATTTTCAACTGTAACTGCATCCCAATTCCAGTTCTTTACTGCAGTGAATAAAATATTAATATTCATTAGTATTAACTTCCTGAGGAGACTAATTATTGCAACAACTCATTACCTCTTGGTTGGGTTTCTGTTCAATCCCAGAGCATCAGTTTTAGTTTGTGGTTTTCTTCACGTTATATCTAAAATACCAGTGATCAGACAGATGGAAGTAATTTGTAGAGCCTTTCTTCAAGAGCTACCTGAAATTTAAACTTTCACATATTGCCTCTATGTGCATCAGTGAAGAAATTTAGTGAAATTTTTATTATATCATTATCTAGAGCTATTCCTTGTGTGTTCCAAAGCAAGTTGCCCACCTACCTTGAATAAATACGGCTTTAAACCCCTGGCCACTGTAAGGAAACGTAGAAGATTTCCCCTGTCCTCCTCCCTTTCTGTCAAATGATATCACTTCTTTTTGGGGGTTCAAATGATGACACTTCCCCGTGTCTTGGGCAGTTCTGTTTCAGCTATTTGCTGACTCATGTTTTTTCCAAAATACTCATCCTAACTCAGCACATTTCTGTGTGTCTGAAATAGCACAGTGAGCTCGGCTTGGGGCTTGGTTTCTCTCCTGTGCCAATATTGAGCATTGTTACTCATCAATAGAACTGGGAGGTTTCCAACTTTTTTCTAAAATAATTGTGTTTTGCAGCAGTTGTTCAGTTTCTAGCATGAGCCATGAGCCTCCTGTAGGCTTTCACTGATGTCATTGCTTCTCAGACACAGTTCCATCAACTGCATCCCACCAGAGCCAGGGGACAGCGTTTCTCTTAAATAAAGGTTGGGCTATAATGAACATACAGAAAATTCTGTGGTTTAAATAATTATAGCTAGAAATATATAATTTAAATATAGGAAACACTGAAAAAATCTAGCTGTAGAAGAGTCTGTGTTTTAAATATATTAAATATAGAAAACAACACTATGTAATTATTCTAATGGCCTTTATTTGTTTGCCCTTTTCATCTGGTTTCCATTTCCTTGGTCATGCTTGGTTGCACTTTCCAATTCCATATAAAACACTGTGTACTTCTCTAAAAAGGGAATACATCTTTTTTTAAGCTTCTCTTGTGCACTGTTGCCATCTTAGACTGTATCAGAAGTGACATGTGGAAATTAAAGTTGATCTTGCAGATAAAACTGGTGGTTCGAGATGTCAGCAGGGAGACGTGGTTGGGTTCCTGTGACTCGCTGCTGATATCCCGGTTGTTTGGGGCCTCAGATGTTTTCCCATTGGTTTTAAATTTAAGCAGGAATTAGTAACAGGATGCCTCTCCACTGAGAGACTGTCTCAGGAAGGAGATGTAAACTGAGGACACAAATATTTTGAAGCATTTTAGTCAAAACGAAGGATTTGTTGGCAGCTGGGACAAGAAGACATTTTGAGGACAATAACAAAGTTTGCTTGTGGTTTCCTTCTAAATCTAAAAATTAGTTGTCTTTGCCTGTTGATTCGTGTTTTTCCCATTATGAACAGTAGCATGAAATGGTTTGTTTGGGTGAATTAGTGGACAATGGCAAAAATTATTTGTACAGCAGTTCTGCAGCTTCCAGTGAGAGTCTGAAGGGGGAGCATGGCAGGATAGATGTGGGTGTATGTACAGATATCTATTTTTAAATTTAACTTTTAATACCATATTGATATTTTTGATTATCACCTTCCTAGAGATTCATAATTCCACAGTGCACAAAATTCAGAATTGAGTACATGTTGAAAAAACACCCCATAAAGTGATTAATTATGTTTGCTTTATGATTTGACTGGCATTTGTGGCCAAACTTTGGCAACTCCCAACAAACAGGAGTTGTGTATCTCCTGGTACTCCAGCACAGTTCCCCTGTGTCATCTCCAGCAGGGAAATGTCAAAAACAACAAAAAAAGAGCTCTGTTTTAACAGGTTATGTTTTTCTGGATGGCTCTGTGTATGGTTTATAAACATGTCTTGTTGAAGGAGAACATTGGCATTGTTTGAGTTTTTCCCAGGATCGGACAGACTTCACCAATTTACGTTTTTATTATGATTTCTCTCTGTTCTTCACATTAAACCCTGTGTGCTCCCTTTCCTTTGAGAACTGGAGGAATCATCAAATGACTGGAGAATGAGTCGAGTTATTTCTGAAACACTGAGTTTTGTTTTTATGATACAAGATGAGAAGTTTGGGGCTGGGGAGAGAAATGGGTTCCCTTGGAATTCCTGTTGTGTCAGCACATCCCATGTGCTGGACTATCCCAGCTTCCCTCTTGGACTGTCCCTGTGTAAATGCTTGCATAGGCTTTGATATCTAATCCTTTTGGAGCTGGACTCAATGATCTCTGTCCTTTCCAATTCAGGATATTCTATTATTCCATGTTTATTTGCTACTTCTTCTATATTTCATGGTCTTTACTTCTATTACGCAACGTGAATTGTCCAAGGTGGAATAAACTGATTTTGTTTCAGAGTTGAGATATTTTATAAGGTCCATTCACAGCGAGTACTTTGGTAACTGAATGTTATGATCTTTTTTTCTCATGGGAATTAGCAGGAAAGATCCTGTGAGTTAATAAGGATTGTTAGACAATAATTCTGAATTCATAGGGATATGCTAGAGATGAGAAATGAGATTTTGGAGGTCCAGGAGCTGCAGAGCTACAAATGGAAGTATTTTGAGAGGTTTTAAGAGGCACAAATATGTGCATAGTCTAGACAGTGCTACTTCTGCACTGGCAGGGGCAGCTGTGAGAAATGCTAATACAGGAGCTGAGTCCAAAACAGAGAGGGGGAAAAAATAGGAAAAGCCAAAGGTGAAGAATATGCTGGAGGCCTCAGATGCTCAGTGTGTTTGGGAAGAGTCGTCCAGAGGTCTTTCTACAGTGGAAAAATGAATATTGAAATAATCCAGAATTCCATTTTAAATAACATTATGGTGCTTGCCTTTCTTCTGGAGTTCTTCCATGGGATTGTCTGTATGGACCTTATAGTCCCTGCTGTGAGACTCAGCCTGGGTTTGGGAATGGAGCCTGTCTGAGTGTCACAGCCTCGTCTTTTTATGTGAGCTGGGGGTAACTCCACGTTTAAATTCCGGGAATGGAAATCTTCCTTTTGTCCGTTGCTTTAATTTCCTTTTTCTTGAACTGTTTTTACTCAAGATTGAGGGCTCCTTCCTCAAATCCATCTGTGGTAAAGGCTGGTGCTCCAGGATCCAGGCTGCAGTGGGAGTTTTTCCACAGCTTTCTGTTGTAGGGTTCGGACAAATCTCCTGGTTAGCACACAAGGAAAACTTCAAACATTCACCAGGTTTGCACACAGGAATGTTTGGGTCACTTTACTTCCCTAGAGCTTTAAAAGCAGCAGAGAACTAAATTGATTTCTTGGGAAAATGAAGAAGGAAAAAGAGAAAGTTTTAGTATTCCATTCCTTTCAACTGGCCTTCTACCAGAACAAAACATATTGTTACCAACAGTTTTGAAATGTTCTGCAAGGCCAGCATTTGAAATTCAAATTATGAAATGCCTCAAGTTTGCATTGAAAGTGAATGAATTTCACTGGCAGCTGCTGTTGGTATTATCAATGTTCTTTGTGTTTCTGCAGTACCTAAGCAATGAAACAAATATTTATGCACACCCATCACACAACATTCCTGGGCAGTGCAACTTTGGCTTTTATAAACCAAATAAGGTGGAGCATAAGGATATGTTTTTGCCTGGCAGCTGCCTGTGATTTCTCCTCCTGGATACACTAAAGAATTCTCCTCGCTGCCCTAAATTCTTTTCTACTTGCCAGTATTTGAGTCAAAATCCAATTTGTTGTGAGAGGTTTGGTCAAAAGTATAGCACAGTTTGCACACATACAGTGCTACAGGTTTTCAGTGTTCCTTATTTTTGCTTCTCTTTTGGTTTTTTGGGGAGGTTTTGCAGCTTTCTTGTGGTGGTCATTGAGTAGATCAAAGTTTGAGGATAGTTGACCAATTTTACAAGCCTATTATTTATCAGTGGATTGAGAACTTTACACTCTCACACATACAATAATTATAAATTGGTAAATCTCTTCTTGCAGATGTTTGTGTCTTCTCAAGAATATTTCCTGTGTCCCTCTTGTTTGTGCTAAGGATGTGTTTGGAAAGCTGAAATGTCATGTTGTTGACAGCCAGATCTAAAGAACTGTATTTGGATATGACATGAAAAGAATTCAGTGGGTTTAAAGCTTTTAAGGGCTTTTCAGCTGGACCCGTTCCTGCTCTTGTTGATAGCAACAGGCACTTCAGCATTGCATGTTAATATTTATTTTCGCATAAACAGCTGATAATTGTAAATAACCAGACGAATGAAAGCTACTGGGTGGCAGATTTCTGTGGAGCCTGCCCAAAATGTAATGCTTTGGAGAACCATTAAAAGAGGATGGAGGAATTCTGGGAAAGACTTCAGTGTATCTACAGTGTTTTTGATAGAAAACAGAGATGTATAGATAAAACTTCACTTTTTACCTAAAGGAGGTGTTAAACGTTTTTGTAAAGCTCAGGAAGAATAATAGAAACACTGCAGTGGTGTTAGTGCAAATGAGCACTGATTGACAGAAGGATGCACATGTCCTTAGCTGTGTATATTTAAGGAAAATCTGCTCCTTCTGGAGACTGGGGTCAGTTGAAGTTGTTCTGTTCATTCAGTAGGAGTTGTGCTTGGACATTGCCATTCGTCCTCTGGTATCAAATCTGGGTGGAACTAAAAATGGAGCACAGCTTTATTTTGAGTGCCAGTCTCACAGGAGGTTTTGGGGTTGTTTTGTGCCAGCCCAGGATCCACCTTTGTGAGGGGTGTGCAGTGAAGGTCACAGTAGAGCTGCTCCTTAGGATCCCAAGGGGACAGCACAGGCAGAGGTGACAGATTTTGGCCAACCCCCCCCTGCTGTGGGACAGTTTGCTCTAAGGGATGAGATTGATGCCTCAATCAATTTATATCTCTTGGCGAGAAATGAAAACTGGTATTTTGGATGTTCTAGGTGGGTCTATGGACATACCTGTCTTTACCAAGTAAGATAAATTTGCCCACGTAGAAGCAAATAACTCTTCAGACCTTTGAGAAAGATTAAAAAACCACAGCAGTAAATGATGAACATAAGCTGAGTACCTCGTCTTGAGCTAATTTAGATGAACTAGATGTTCTTCATTGTGTCCTATGGTTTATTTTTTAAATTAATCTACCTACTTGGGAAAAAACTAACACAGCACTAGAGCCAAGTCATTAACTAAATTCAGATGCTTTTATTTAGATGACATTTAAATTGTGCTGTCTGGATGAGCTTGATAATGTAAACTGTACAAAAAGCAAGTTGGGCCACATTTGATAGTCAACTTTTCTGTGGTATTTCAAATCCAAGTTGCTTTGTGCAATAGTGGACCCTTTTATTAAGACATCAGAAAGGCTTAGAGAGAATCTTGCAGCAACTTCTATTTAGAAGGGAAAAAAAAAAGATCTATCAGGTATCTTGCTTCTGTTGTAATGGCAGAAAACACAAACTTGGCTTAATTTCTCTCCTAAAAATGCCTTTCCTGCAGACTGCTTCCTTCAGCTTATTGAAAAATTGGCTCACAGTTTTTTCTTCCCGGATTGTTGATACTTCATGCTGCTCTGCAATATGACATCTTTTTTCCTTTCATAATTTTTCATCTCTGTATTGTCCTTGGCTGCTCATTATCTCTTGCTAAATTAGACATCTCTGCTGACTTCCACACAGTGCTGTATGTAAAGTTCATCACCAAGAAATATTTGGTTCTACTTAGCTGCAGAGGGAGAGCAGGGGGCTCAAAATACAATAGAATGAAAATGAGTTTTTCAGTAAACTGGTGGAGAAAGAACAGAACCGCTGAGCTCTGCTGGTTTTCTGGGCATTTCCACCGAAAGAAATGTCCAGGCACAGTGTCAGGGCTCTCCCACAAAATCCCCACCAGTTCCTGTCCCCTGGGCTCAGAGCTGGGCCTGGGGGTGGCTCTAGAGCCAGCTTAGTGTTAAGACAGCGTACTTTAAAAGCTGAATAAAATGGCAAATAAGCCCAAGAATTTTAAGCTAGAAAAATGTGGGGTTTAAAACGTTCATAAACTAGTGGAGATTTTTTGCCTCCGCAATTTTAAAAAGAAATACTGAAGAGAAGATTGTTTCTTGCTCAGCAAGAAAAAAAGTAAAGAAACAGCATCTGCAACCTCTGTGTTCCCTGTTTATGATCTACCCCTTCCTGTTCTTTCTGAGGTTTCATGTTCATTTAATTCTATTTTTCCTCACAAAAATAAACCTCCAGTATGTATTTTAATTTATTCCCAGTCTGCTGTAATTGAGTTGCAGATAAACACATGGTTGCCATATGACAAAGTGATATTGAAAGGAAATGAGACACAGTATTTTGTGTACTCGGGCCTTGGTTATGCTGGGTTGGCTCTTCCTCAGACCTACAGCCTCGATCCAATTAGGAAAATACAAAAATTATGGAAAATTGTTGGTCACATTGTGAGCATAGTGACAAACTGAATCACGTAGAATCATGGTCGAGTCAAGCACCAATAATAATAATGTTATGGAAATATGGAAGGAGGAAAATAAGTGGCAATGGAAATAGAGCAGGGGCCAAAAAAGAGAAGCTGTAATCAAGTGAAGAGAACAGGAAAGAATGAAGAAAAAGGGATTTCACTGGCAATGAGCAAAGGCCACTGGATTTGGGGCTGCTGTCAGTGGTTTCAGGTACTTGTGCAGAGCATTGATCTACAGGAGGTAGCTGCAAGATTGAATCTTAGCAGAATGATCAAGGACTCGAGTCACAGATCTGGGCTGATGAAAGGGCAGGTCTGAAACCAGGTGGATGCAGAGCACTTTTTATCTGAGTAACCAATGAGCTGGGCCTGTCCTGAGCCTGGGAGAGATTCTGCTAAATGTTTGCAAAGATTTCCCCAGTCCAGGGTGACATTCAAACTGTTATTTGCAGAATCCCAGGATGGCTGGGGTTGGAAGGGACCTTAAAGATCATCTCCTTTCCCTATCCCAGGGTGCTCCAAGCCCCTTCCAGCCTGGCTTTGGACACTTCCAGGGATGGGACAGCCAGAGCTGCTCTGGGCACCCTGTGCCAGCCCTCCCCACCCTCACAGGGAACAGTTCCTTCCCAATATCCCAAGTATCCCTGGTTTCTGTCAGTGGGAAGCCATTCCCTGTGTCCTGTCACTACTTAGCATTGTCAGACTTTCTCGCAGGCCCTCAAATCTCCTTTCCTCTTCTAAAAAGTGAAACCTTTGTGTTGGCTGTGTCATTTGTGATTTTAATTTTAAAAGCAGAGGACTGAGTCTGACCGAGCATGGAGGGGGTGGGCTGGGAGTGCCACATGGACAAAACCACTTTGTCATTTTAGACAAAACCACTTTGTCCTTGTGCTCTTCTCGTCCTTGGTTCTGCCGGCGCCGGAGGTTTGGGTGATTGGCATCACAGGGATCACCAGCAGGACTGGTTTGCTTGAGGAACCTTCCCTCAAGATGGCAAGATGGGAGCTGTACTTATTCTGAGACTTAATTGCGAGTGGTGAAGCTTCATAAATCCATTCTGAAAATACAGTGTTTCTATGGGGTGTAATTTAGTTGAAGGGTAAAAGTGCTTTATTTGTTCTTGGTTACAGTTCCTTCAGTTGCACAAAATGAGAAACTTCCATTTTCTAAATGTGCCTTTATTGCTTTAGTGAAATTCATTTAAAAATTACTGGTGTTATGGCAGTGTTGGGATTTGAGGTCTTGGTGCTCCCACCGTGTCTGATTTCAGTGGGTGATAATGTGGCCTTAGCAGAGCAAACCATACAGAGAAATCACCCGAATCAGCCCAAATGGAGCCTCCTGGGTAGATTCAGAAATTGCTTGTCCCTATAGAGGAGCTCATGGTAGCGTAACTCTTTATATACATCCTTCTTCCAGAACAACAAGTTCAGAATTAGCAGTAAAAGGGAGCTGGTTCCAGCTGGGAGCAGTCGTGTGTGTTTTCTTGCTAAGTGGGACAGAAGCAAATTTATCTGCTTTTATCTGGCATCTCCCTTGCCAGTTTTGCTTTGCATGTGTAGCTACAGCTCTTAAGCTGAACAATTTATAACATTTTCCTTACCAGAGATTTCATGTTCAGAAAATTGCAGTGTAGCTTTAAACAGCTGCAGAATAATATATTTTGTTGAGAAATAGCTGCTACAAGTGTATTCCCTGGGATTGCTCCGTGTGTGTGTAAAATCTGTCATGGGAGCAGGGGAAAGCTGTGCATTCCATCACCATGGTCCCTTTGTGGTTTGAGACTATTCCTGTTTGAGACAAAAGTTCCCATAAGATTCCCTGCTTGGACTCCTGAAGGAGCTGGGGAAACTATTTCCATCTAGAAGTAATAATAGCTTGGACTTTTGGTTTTGATCATAAGATGACATTTAAAAGTCATCTAAGGAAAGATATTTCTTGATTAAAGTCAGGTTTAAAATCAGCAGTTGTAGCTGATCCTTTCCATCTGCTGTCGTGTACTTGATGGGATCTCTTTCCCTTGCCTTGGGTTTGGTTTACAAGATCCCTCAGGAGTTCCTGACTTTCCCAAGAGACTTTGCAGTGGCTCAGCTCATTCTGTTATTCTGCTTTTATTGCTCAGCTTTTCTTTTCCTCAAGGAAAACTTGGAAAGTTGCTCAGCAGAGAAGATGAGGCGATAATGTAGTACCCACAGAGCGTGGGGAACTGGGGATGTGTCCGTGCTCACCCTGTGCCTGGCTTTTCAGTCACCTGCCAGATCCCCACATTTTACCTCTGGGATTCATTCAGACCCTACATTTTCTATGTGGAATATAAAAAGCAGATTATGTGACTGCATTTCCCAGCGTTCATTCCTGAAATTGTCAGCGTTTAAGGTTGCTGCTTAACCCTGGGTGTGGTAGCTTTGCTTCCTGCTCCCACTGGCTGTTGGTGTAAGGTGGGAATGGAAGCTGGGATCCTCACACGGATCTGAGCTGAGGCTGCCTTGAGCCACTGCCAGGGCTTGGCTTATAGCAAATAGGGATGTAGGTATTTGTGGTTTGGCTTTTTGTGTGTTTTGTGGATAGCTAAAATATGACCTTTCCTGCTGAAAAGCTGGATTTTATCCCAAATCCTGTGAATTTCACACAGGATCGGATTCTCACGGCATTCAGGTTGGTTGCCAGAGTCCCAGCACTGAGGGAAGGCACAGAATGGCCCTTGCTGTGTGCAGAACTCACAGGGCTCCCTCTCCCAGGTACAGGGAAGCTTTTCCACAGAAAATCCTACACTGGGATTTCCTTGAGTTGCCTCTGGCTCCCATTGAACATAAATACCCCCCAGTGTCAGTCATGGCAGCTGCACAGGAACTCCCGAGAAAGCCCTGGGAGCGTTTCAGTGTTTGGGAAATTGTAACTCTTACCTGGTTCCTCTGATCTATTTTCTCTGGTGATTCCCAAATGTCTGGGTATGAAGTGTGCCCCGGTGTTTAGCTATGGGATACTTGGGATCTCTTGTAAATGAGGGATGCACGAGCTGAGTTCCAGCTAGAAGCTAATCCTGCATTTCCAGTATCTACAGCCTGGAGCTAAAGGATCCCTCAATCCTCCCAGGCCTCTGACACCAGGCAAGGGAAGGCTCGTAATGGAAATCAGACATGGGTTATTGAGGAGGAAAGCCTGGAAAATTTGCTTTATTTTGTTATCAGAGGGGCATAATTCCACAGGGAGTAAAGCTGGAAGAGGATCACTGCTCTGCTGGCTGAGTGACCTTTGATCAGCCACACTTCCAACACTGTCACTGCCCTGCTCCATGTCCTCCCTTCTGTGTCTGTGTTCCCAGGATAGATCATGGTTGTTATCCTCACAGTAAATACAGTACTGGATACTGGGTAGAAATTAAAATGAGCAAATTCCATGTGTTTTATGTCATTTGGCATCCTGCACAGCCCCCTTTCAGTTCGTCAGAAATTCCTAAACCAGAGCAAGGTCACATCTGGTAGCAATTTTGCTCTGCCAGATGAGGCGTAATCCCGTAAAACCAAACTCATTTTCTCCAGTGCCGCTCCAAGCCAAGCTCTCCTGCTCCTTTTCCATAAGACCTGCTGCTTGTCCTGGGAGCTCTGTGGAATGATTTAGGCTGGGAGACTTTTCACACTTTATAAACTGCAAGGTTTGGAACACAGCTTCATGTCCAGCACACGAGGCAGGACAAGCAGGGCACAGCCCTGGAGTCTGTGGCTTCATTCCGTTTCCTTTTCCAGCAGCTCGTCCCTGCAGGATGCTGTTCCTTGGTGTTTGGTGTCTGTGGGTAACCTGGCACCTGCAGGATCCATACAGAGCTACGAGTTCTTTACATGCTTTTAGAATAGCTCTGAAGTTCTGAGTCTTGGGTAATTCACGAAACACACATCAAACTCATCAGATGGACTAACAAAGCAATGGAGCAGCCATCAACCTTTGCACATTGTAGTAACTAAAAATAATTCCCAGAAACATGCAATTTTAATAGGAGCCAGTGGTTTTATGTTTGATCATGTTGCTGTTGTCCCATATTTTGCTAAAATTGGTTACTTTGGTGTCTCGTTGCCTTAATTTTTCTTTCAAATCCCTGTGCAGAGCTTGGTGTCCATCTCAAACCAGAGTGCACCAGTGAGGTGCCTTCACTCACAAAGGGGAGGGGGTGACATGGTGATGTATTATAAGGTGTTATTAAATCAAATTAACAAACTTAGTTAAAATAAAAATGTTTTTTCAAGGTTTCCTGGGTTTTATTCAAGGATCTCTAAAAAAAAAAACCAACAGGTCAGAATTTCAAGGATTCAGTATTGTTACTCTTAACTGTTACAAGCCCCGGTGACTGGGTAGGAACCACCTTATCTGCTATGATTTTTATGAACCAGTTGAACCTTTTTGTTCACAGGCCAAGTATCCTGACATCGTGACTGTTCCAGAAGGATTGCTGGGAGATTTTATCATTCTGAGGAACCCCAAAGTTTCTGGGTAAGCCAATAAATGCATTTCTGAATTTACACAGGTGAGGGATTGCACAGGCAGGGCAGCAGCCTCGTGCTGCAGCTCTGAGTTCCTTCTGTGGCAGGAGGTGCAGGGATCCCAGTCCCATCCCAGCAAAGCCCAGTTCCTTGGTGTCTTGCCATTAAAGAACAGAAAGAAAAGAGCATTTATTGTGCAATGGAAGCAAAGCAACCATGGCTCTATTTTTCCATTGTTTTAGAAGGAAATCAGTTAGATGAAGGAATTATTACTTTCCAGGAACATGGGATTTGTTTGGGCTCCCTGTGAGAGATGTTCCAGTATGTTTGGGATTTTCAACAGAGAAAAAAAAATCCTTACAGTTAAATGTAAGATGGTATAACTATCACTGTCAGGAATTCTGTAAGGGCTAAGGAAAGTAACTGTTTAATGAAGGAATCAGATCATTCCCTTCTCCTGTTACACCTTACCTTAACATGCTTTAATTTATATGGAAACAACTGGAAATAAAGCACAGCTCCCTTCATTATGTTTGTGTGTGGAACTAGCAAACAAACCCTAACAAATGATGCTGCTTCATTCAGCCAAAGCTGCCCTTTAAAAGTAAATGCTTTAACTCAGGGGTGCAGGAAGGAATTGTCCTTAGACTATCCCAAATAGGGAATAACTTTATTTTACAGTTTCTCCTCTGGTGCCAGGTGCCAATTCCATTACCCTCATTCCCTGTCACCTACAGTCATGAAACACAAGAATTCAAGTCATTTCAGTGGCTTGGTAGAAAACAGCCAGCCATAGAAATTTGTTTGCAAAATCCCAGAACAAGCTGTGCACAAACTCCCAAAGGATTTGTAAAAATGAGGTGGCAAAAGGCTGGCAAATCACATTTGAAGGAAACTTTTACAGCCATGATGGATTAAACACCACTGAGAAAGGGACCTTCCTCCTCACTCTGACTCACTGTGCAGACCAGCTTTGGATTAGGAAAGCCTTACCTCCAGTAAGGAATTGGAGGGTTGGAGGGAACAAAGATGCAGTAAAACAGGCAGGGAGTTGTAAAGCAGCAGCTCTGCTGTGGATGTTGTTCTGGACTCACCTCCTTGCCTCACTGTTCCCTTGGGATGGTGGCAGTGATCTCGTCCCACTGTGAAAGCTGGGAATCGTGACTGGCCTTGCACCACCGCCACCAACACTGATCCTGAAGAAGTAAATGTTGTTATTCTTTTTAATTATTAAAAGCAAACAACTGCAGGAATGTAGGCCTTGGATAGATAGATACCTGCCATTAGTCTAAAAAGGCCATGAATAGCAGGGTGGCTCTTATTCCAAACCCAGCACATCACCGTTTATGCAAACACTTCTGAAACAAGTTTCCTGTTCTCAGCACCTGATCCTGAGTGTAGATGTTACATGAGGGGTAGGGCCAGGGGACACTCAGTGCCTCCTTTGCTTTCCTCTCACTTTTCCCCACTGCACTATGCAAATCTGGATGTACCCAGCACCTTTCCTTGTCAATGGATCATGGGTTTTCCTTGGATTAATGTGTTCCTGGTTCCTGAAGCCAGAGATGGTTCATTGCATGAGGTGAATTTTGTTGCAGAGCACGAGGCTGAGCCTTGTGACTGCTGCACTTTCTGCTTTGAAGGAACCTTAAAGACAGCACTGGTTAACCTGAACTGCCTTTCCCATGCACCTGGTGCAGGTTTGAATTGGTGGTTGTCTGGAAGATCCATCTCGATGAAGAAGGGACCACTACACCTGTCCTGGACCTGCTGACCAAAATACCTGAGCAAGGTAACCTCAGTCACTCCAGGGCCTGTTCCTGAGCTGCCAGGCCCTGGTTTTGGCCAGCACCTCTCTCGATCCCAGGGAACTCCAGCTACCAAAACCCACCCCAATTCAGCAGCATCTCCACTTCACCTCCTATGTAATTTCCAAGGGTTTACAAACCCTGTCTGCCTGCAGCTATCCTGCTTTACCCACCTGTTGTCAGCACTGCTGCAACTCTTGGAAAATAACCTGCACTGCTGTGTTTTTCCTGCAGTCCTGGAGCAGAGGATGACGAGTGTGGAGAGCATCCCTGGCCGCTTCCGGAGCGCGCTCGGGCTCTTCGGGATCGAGGCAGCCATCGAGAACCTGATCAAAGTGCTGGGCTCAGAAGAATGAATGCCAGCCTTACTTACACCAGGTAGCAATTTCAAAAGTAGTTTTAATTAAGATATTGTGTTACACAGTCTATAATTTTATTGAATATAAACATTAAGTTATTTTCCATTTAGAAACCATACTCATAAAACATGCTATCTGTACAATTATGGCACGTTATATATAAATTGTCATGACATGAAAATAAATACAGCCATTTAAATACAAAAATGCCAAATAAAATAGTTACATGTACAGAGTGATTTCATTATAAATTTATCTTTCTGAATCATTAATGTACCAGAGTGGTTTATCTTCTTAACATTTTCTAGATACCTGGAAATTGTTAAAAGATCATGCACTGTCAAAATCAAGTCCATAAAAATCCATTTCATTTCACAGCTCTGTAAAAGTACAGTGATTTTAAAATGACAAGAGAACAGTAAGAGACTCCTAGAACAAAGAGTTAAACAACTTTCTCATTAAATTAGGCTGGAAGAAGACAATTTGAAGATTTTGAAGACATACAATGCTAAAAAACGCAAAGGTAACTGTATGAAGTAACTTTGTTCCACAATGTGAGTGTTGAGACAGCGTTAACCTAACCCAGAGAGGCTCATGCCACCCCTGGGAACAGGTGAATGAGTCACCTCCTGCCCACTGCAGCACTTTCTTTGCATTTCTGACTTCCAGGAGGAAATTCTGGTAACACATCACCAAAACATCACATTTCACAGATTCATCCCTGAAGAAACAAAACGGATCAGACCAATGTCCTGCCTCTTCCTTTACTTGCATCAGATGTGCCATGAGCCCATCTGGGAACTCTCAGTGTTTCCAGGAGTTCCTGCTCTGCACTAGCACTGCACCCCAACCAATGGGACAGGAAGTCAGGTACTTCTCGGGTAGGGAGTAACAGTCCCTGGAACCAAGAGCCCAAACCCAGCAGCTCTGGGCTCTCATGTGAAAGGAAGAGCCCTCCTTTCCAAGGCCAGAGCTGCTGGAGCCCCCAGCAGCACAACTGCCCGCTCCATGCAGCAATGGGGAAATAGGTGGAGAACCCAAGAACTAAAGCAACAGCATGTTTATAATCCCATAAATGTAATAATCCACTATTTGATCACTGAAATAGTCTCCTACTGTTCTGGTAGGTCAGGAAAAACCGACAGACCAGAGCCAGGTTTCTGCCAGACTCAACAGCTGGGCAACACCAGAGATTGGGTTTTAATGAATGACAACTCTTGTCTTGTTAGATAAGGCAGGCTCAGTTCAAGTTTGGAATCCAGTACACAGGCAAAACTCATTCCTACTCATCCACTGATATGGAACTGGTTTGGCTGGTTTTGTGTAACCTGTAGCTCAGTTCATCTTTAGTTCCCTCCTCCTTGCCTGAAAACAAAACTGTTTGCTCAGCACAGACACTGCTGTTTGCATATGATATGTGTGTAAAGTTACAGCATAAAAACCTGGAAATCTCCCAGCTGTGCAGGGTCCTTCCTTCCTCCTCTAATAGCTGGAGGGTTTCTGGATTTTTAAGTAGCTCTTTCTCCCTCCATGTTTTCTTTGGGAAGAAGGGGTTATTCCTGCTGTCAACTGCCAGCTTATTGCACTGTTGTTTGTAGTCTCCCATCTCAGGCCCTGGCCCAGAAGGGCTCCTGGCACTGGATACCAGCACTGCGAGCTCAGGGCTCTGGGGCAGTGGTGTCTCTGTGTTTCACATTTCTTCCTTGAGTTATGTGGGGGTCCTGTTTTTGAATTTCAGGTAAAGTGGAACAATTCAAAGGTTACACTGAGATCCCAATATAAATCTGGTTTTAGGCGTTAACCTACATGACCCTGAACACCATTACTGATAAGCACAGGCTCTGTCCAGGTAAGAGCTGTTCACTGGGGCTGGAGGAGCATCTCTGCACCATTCAGGGGCTGTAATCCCTGAGGGAAAAGGAGCTGCAGATTTTATCACTGTACCCTCATGTTTGGACATACCCTTCAGTTCCAACTCGGGATCTTCCCCAAGGATGGCTTTAATACAGCACCTCCCCAGCCTTCAGCTGCACAGAGCACTGCTCCTATGCAGCACTGACACAAGCTCACCCCAGCACGAGACCCGCTGCAGGGAAGAAAATGGGATTCTATCACCTTTTTTCTGTGTCACTTAAAGCACAAGAGCCTGAAAGCAGCTGCTCATGGTATGCAGTGTGTGGGGCACCAGTGTAATAGTGCCAATGTTTGACACTATCTGAAAGACCTGAAATGATCTGTAAAACTCAGAACATATTCCTCTTATAGCTGAATTTAAATTAGGCAAGAGCAAGCTGTGGTTTCACCTTCAATAGCAGCATATAATATATAGACAATAAAAACCAGCATGGCAGGTGAGTTAAGCCCAGCTCTCATATGAAACTCAAGGTTGCTTACCTTAACCCTTTGCACTTTGTTTCAGAAGCTTTAGGTAGAGACAAGGTGATCACACAGCTTCTGGAGGCAGCCTGGTGTTCCTAGTCCATGCATTAGTACTTAAGTGTTCTGCAGTGCCAGGGCAGTTCCACAGCTCAGCCACTGCACCGTTGTATTTTCAGTGGATTAACTCTAAAGTGTTGTATCAGCTTTTGCCAGAGCATTCCCTCCTTTAGTAGGGATGAGGGAGACTCAAAGCACAGGCTCCAAGGCAATTCTCTTGTTAGTAATTAGGCTTTCTATGTTAGTGCAATACTTCAGGAAACCTTTAATTCTGTGCTCTTTCAATTCTAAGGAAGTAGACTTTTCATATTCATTTGATCTGTCCTCTAGTTCCAAGGTATGGCACGTTACCTGTTCTGTCACATTAAATACATTCATTAAGGTTATCTAGCAAACGTGTGGCTTAGTGCTATCCCAGGTCTCTGAGAAGGCATTACCCATTAGAAATGATTTAATAAAGCAAAAACATTCACAGCTGAAAAATGCACTGAACACAACAGAAAAGAAAATAAAAATCACCATAACTGTATTCCCATAATCTTTCACTTTCTCATGTGTTTGAATAAAAATAACCTTAAGGGAATGGTTACACTTTATGGAGAACTAATGTGCAGTCTTCATTCTCCTTGAAGAGGTTGGACATAACTGGGTCCTCTTTGGCCTGTACATTCTTCAGGTAATAGCTGACTATTTCACCATCGAGTTTGTACTGATGGGGGATGCTCTCATAGGGCTTCAGGTCCAGGTCCAGCACAGAAACAGAGAAGGTGAATCTGGATTTGGATGTCAGTACCACAGGTCTGTGCTCAGAGCTGGAAAATAAAACCACATTGCACATGTGAGTCATTGAAACCAGTATTTTTGATTTATGTGTCCCTTTACAGAAGTGACTCTAATGTTTATCTTAAAATTTTTGTGGGAGCCCAAGAAAATAAACTTCAGCTAATGTAGCACTTAGGAAACGATAGCTCCAGCTTTACCAGTCCTGATGGGACCTTGCTGGCACCTCTTCCACTCATTTTCCTTTCAGCTTCCACATAGCTGAAGTCAAATATTACTCTCACTCACTGTATTTAGTAGCTCTAAGCTGTTTCTAGGTGGTGCATACAAAGCAACAGCCTTATTAACCAGCAAACGCAGAAAAGTGACTGCAACTCCTACTTAGGCCCAAGGTAATAAAACATTTAGTATGGGAACTGCTATCCAAGCGTGCTGAGGGATGGAGGAGTTCTGAAATCAGCCATTGCACAAGTCATGTCCATCACTAACACTTCACTGGACATCTGCAGGACAAATGCAGAAAACAGTATTCTCTAAAAATAAAAGGGCTCTGGTGAAGCAAAGCCCCCTGCAGAAGAACAGATTAGCACTGCTGACGCAAGCCAAAAAGGCATAATATTGTGGCAAAGCCTCCTGCCTGACAGCCAAAGCTGTCACCTCTTGATTATTACCTTGGTTTTATTCTAACTAGGCCATTAAAGGCAACTCAGCTTGAAAAACCTCTCCTACGAGAACACCAAGGCAGAAAAATTGTACCTAGTTAAAACCATCCAGAGCTACTATGAACAGTCAATTCAAATTTTAATAAGGGAATAAATATAAAACCTTGATCCTTTTTCTCCACTTAAAACTCTTCAGAAGCAACATTGATCATAAATGTCTTAAATCAGACCTGTTCTAAAATGCTCACAGCCAAATATTTGGACATACCACCCCCACACACATCGCACTCTTTTTTTAAGTGACTGAATTGCCTTTACAGTACAAACATCTCCAATTCCTAAACAACTGGAGCCATTCCAAAGCAGGTACAGGCAGCTCTTACCATTCATCTTGCAGGCAGGGGGAAAGGGCAATCATGATGGAGCAGTCTTTAGCAGTCATTGCTATTCTGTACTGCTGCACCTGTACAACAGAAAACAACACACATTTTCTCTTAGATTGGTGTTTACCTGAGTAAAGCATCCTGTTCTTTACGAAGGCAGCACTGCACTCCCTCTATTGGTATTGGCACTTTAAGAGCTGGAAATTCTCTCTGTAACAGAAGGCTGGCAGGAGCAGGTGCTTTTGCAGCATCCTGTATAAGAATCATGTTTATTTCCTACAGATCATGTTCCTAAGGGCCAAACCAGCACCAGTTCCTGCAAGTGCTTCCTCAGTCTAGAAAGCAAATAAACAGCTTTATTTTTCTCTCAGGAACTGGTGCTACAGGCTTGTTTTTAACTGCTTCTGCTATAAAGATGCACTGTGGCACAATGAAGAACTTTAACAGTACAGACTCAGCAAGCCAGCAGTGCTGACTCCATCCATTATCTAGCCCCTTCAGTGAGACAGAGGTTAACTGACACTGACAGACCAAAGAACCCTCAAGAGGATGAGGAGTACCTTTGTTAATGCAAACGCCACGGTCCCATCATCTTCCAGGGAAAGGTCCAGCAGCTTCTCATAAAACGCTTCATTGTAAGGCCCATCTATCTGTAATGTACTTCTAAATAAATGTTAAAAGAAGATTTACAGACAGCCAAAATGATGTACTGCTTTTCAGCGTGATCTTTCCTCAGCAGCCCAGATCCTCAGATTAGAACAACCCAATAATAATACCGATAAACGTGTCCAAGTATTAACCCACTGCCAACCAACATCACAACAGCCCGTTTTTCTCAAATCACTCAGGATTTGCTGCTGCTTAGGATCTGGGTTGTGTGGGGTTTTATCAACATGAATCAATCCACTGCCACCTCGATATCACTACAGAATTATGGGGTTTTTGTAAAAAAATGGGTAAGTTTCAAAATTTGTAGCGGTCTGCAGGAGCTCCAGAAGCCTTGCTGAAAAAAAATATATGTAAGAAATATATAATAATTATATCTATTTTTATATCTGTATTATATTATTTTGTACATAAAAAATATAAACTGGGGGCACAGGCATATCTGACAGGGCCCTGCTCCACACCATGTGCTAATGGGGGTCCTGGCCTCCTTCCTTTCCCCTTTGAACAGCTGAGCCCCTGCTGAGAAGCTGAACCCTCACAGGGGGAGTTTGTCCCACACAAACCCCCACAGATCAAAGAACACATTTTCCAGTGCTCTGTTTCCTGTGTAACTGCACAGGCAGCAGCAGCTCCTGAGTGAAGCCAGAGTGCCCTCGTGTGAGCACAGGAGGGGAACAGCACCCCAGTGAAGGCTGCTTGGAGCAATTATTATTATACTAATAAACCTTTTTTGAGGGAAAAAAACTACAGCAGATTGCAATCATCATTGCAAAACATCACTATCCCAGCAGACATTCCCAGCTCTACAGGAACTGGGGGGACAGGAGAACCCACCCATTTCACTGTACCTTTCTGCAAATACACAACCACCACTACTAAGAAAGAGAGCATTTTTCTCTCTTAGCTTGTTGTGAACTTTCCATAATCATTACTTAAAAATTCAGGCCAAAGTGACCAACATCAGCTGGAAGTTCAATTAGAAATTCAGAATATGCAGTGCCCTGAAGGAAGGTTGTACAACGTAACAGAGTGTGTGCACAGAGCCAATCCTGCCTGCAGTCCTGCTTACTCAGGACTGGAAAGAAAAGCCATCAAGTCTTACCTCTCTTCAGGAAATTCCTCCAAGTACTGTTCAACTCTATTGTACAAAGGATAGAGTCCTTCAATATCCAGCATGTCAAGCATCTGAGCCTGAAGGGTTTTATAAAGGAGACAACCCCTCGGTAAACCAGAGCTTTCCAATTTATGTTTACCTAGAAGAAAATGCATTTTAAAATAAGGCAGACACAAGTCTTGGCTTCAATTTGCCATTACATGTGCTTGTTTAAAAGTCCAAATACTTTTAGTCCAGTCACAGGGAGGGGGAAACCTTAAAACACTTCAGTTTCCAAACACTAAAGTGTAAGGTGCAGGTACTGACCTGCACATTTAAACAGCTCATCTTGGACTGCAGAATAAAACACCTGATATTCAACCCTACAAACTACCTAAAAAAACAAACACCAAAACACACCCACATCCACTGCAACCTACTCATTTTGAGTCCACAAGAGAAATTTCTCAGCTAAGTTTGAAGCCACCAGAAATTCACTTTGAACAGTATCAACTGCTGACAGGAAAGTAATTTAGCATTTCACTTCTGGGGTCTTTTTTAGACAATATCAAGAGATCATATTTGTTATAATTTCTCTAAGATAGCTCTTTCTCCAACGCTTCAACCACCCATGGGCAGTGAAAAAGGTCTTCCTCAAAAGCAGAGTAAGAAAAGTGCTGTTTATGTAATTAGGATAGCTGGCAGCATCTTGAATAATTAGAGCTTTACAGAACTTATGCACTGAGGCATTAGCATCATTTACAGTTTTCCAACTCTCACTTCCCATTCCTTTTCCCTCTGGTATTCAGACCTCTCTTTACCAGGAGAAGAGCAGCTGAAGAAAAGAACGTGAGCTGTGCCCTGGTGAGGGCTGACAGGAGCAGGGAAAGGCAAAGTACAGGTGTTGTAACAAAGCAGCCCAACTTCATCACTTACAACATAAAAATTCCCCACTCATTTGGAATACCCATGATTGTTATCAGCTCAAACTGGCATTTTCTTTCATTTTTCCTCTACCACCTCCTTAATTTATTTTTACCCCTGTCATTAGATACAGTGCTCACTACAACGTCACATTCTATTAAGAACAATTCCCTGGCAGCTACACAGCTCAGAACTCTTTTTTTAAATGCCATTAGAATTCCCGTTTCCATTCTCATATCAGTATTAATAAACAAGAGACAAAGAGTTGAATTGTTACATCAGACAGGGCTCTGAGAAACCTGGTCTGGTGGAAAGTGTCCCTGCCCATGGCAGGGGCTGGACTAGGTGGCCTGTAAAGGTCCCTTCCAACCCACACCACTCTGAGATTCCATGAACAGTTAATTATGGACAGTTTTAATGAAATTATCCCTTACCATTTCTTACTAGCTCCTTATTAAAAGCACTTGCTTCACAGTAGCTTCTTCCTTGTGAAATGGGAACTGTCTTCATGTCTCCTGCCCTGCAGGTATCGGTGCTACTTAGTAGCACCATGGTTATCACTTGGATTAATTCCTTAACAATTGTCCTTGTGCAGTGGGGGCCACTGACCAGCCCGTTGGAAGGGAAGAAGAAAGGTTTTAAGTGACGAGCAAGTTCATTCCAGTCAGAGACAGAGTCCTGGTCATCCTTACAGCCATAAATTAGTTCCCCATTCTGCAAAAAGGAGAAAAAGAAGTCTTTAGGCACAGCAGGAAGTCAAGTTATTCATACTGCGCTACTCAAAGCATCAGGTTTAATATTTTAAGCACAGAAAAGTGATATTAGCTTAATCTGCATGCAGACACACAACATTCCCAATCTCTTACAGATCTGCCATTTTAAGTTTAATCAGAACCTACAGATAACAACCACTGAATGAGAACCAAATCCACCATTTAAATCAAGTGCTACTTTCCCAACTTAATGAACTGTAAGGAATCAGAACAATACAAGTGTGAGTGATACTTGGCACATTTTCCTATCACTTCTTTCTGAATAAGGTCAGGAGTGAAAAAGCACCGTGTGAAACACCCTTCTTTTACCAGCCCAGACTGGCAAAGGGAAGGCTGTGAAAGGGGACAGAAAAGGTGTGATAGCTACCTGTACTAGTACAGATATAGGGCAGTCTACAGAAGTTTAAGTAATTCAAATAGTTGATTTAATATTGGAAATAAATTAAAAGAATCTTGTTTCCTAGAATTAATCTAAAAATCTCCACAAATCATCAGTTACTGCTTCATATTTTTCCTACATGAATGCCATGGAATGCCACTTTTTCCTTCCTCGGTGAGGCCTGCTGTGCCTTGGGCCTGCGTCAGTGCTCTAACAGGAATTTAAAACAAAGTATTTGCAGCAAACATGCCAAGTTCTCCATTTTCTTCTTCCTGAAGCAGCACATAAAGTTTTTAAAACTTTGGTCACCTTAAGAGTCATTTTCTATTAATTGTTTCTCAGCTATTCTTTCCCACAAATTCATTCCCCAGGGAATGGTCACAGCCCCAAGGCTGCCAGAGCTTCAGAAGCATTTGGAAAATGCTCTCAGCCACAGGGTGGGATTGTTGGGGCATCCTGTGCAGGGCCAGGAGCTGGACTTTGATGATCCCCATGGGTCCCTTCTAACTCAGGATATTCTGTGAGTCTTTGAATTTTGGGAAATTATTATTTCTCTGTCCTAACCTGGAATCTAACTAAGAACTTTCCCCTTTCCTTCTCTTGATGGGGTCCAACAGTGATGGTGCTGATTAAGTAGGTTTGAAGGGAAGATCTTGACTGTTTAGATGCTCAAGTCAAATGGTTTAAAAGCCAAGGCAAAAAAAGCAAGCAGAGATTTAACTGTTTACCTTAAATATTTTCAAGTTGTTCTGTGCCTCCTGTAATAAGCTCTTCAAAGCAAAGTGCATTCTTTGTTTATTTCTAGGGAAAACAAAATAAAGCCAAGAATGTTTTATGACAGCCTTTGGATGTTCACACCTGGCGTGAGCACATGCACTGAGCACATTACTCACACTGGGGTCACTGCACAGGCAAAGCGAACTTCAGATCTGAGTAAACTAAACAGCTCTTGGGTGCAATGTTATGCTGCAAAAAGCAGCTCTTATTGCTGAGATAGGTGTCAAGGGAGAGACAGCACGAGATATAATCACTGTAAAGGTCACACAAGCCAGCATTGATCATCCATAATGATCAGTGAAAGGCAAAGTAATCCAAGCAAGAAATATATAACAGAATCCTTACCCTGAGAAGAGATCCAACGGGCAATATTTACTTGGTCGCTTCCATTTTCCATTGGCTACCTGTGGAAAACCCAGAGCACTGCTGTTACCCACTCTACCTGGAATAGCTGCTCTCTCATTTTAACAGCCAGGTGTGTGGCACTGACATCCTGCCTTCAGAGGTCAGGACATTTAAACCACTTTAGACACAGAATTCATGACCACCATGGGTGTTCCTGGTCATTTTTAACTCAAGTCACTCAAACTGCGTTCACAAGGGAGAAAGGTCACATTAAATCCCAGGGAGTCACAGTCACACCATTCCAGAGTCACAGCAGACACGAGTCCATGAACTCCGTGCCTGTTACGTGCTGTTTGTTCTAAGTCACAGAATGCACTTGGTGAGCTGATCTGGGAAGGAAGTTCCACATCAGAGTTTACCCAATCACAGCGTTCATAGTCCCCAAAGGCTGATATTGTATTTGTTTGCTTCCAGCTTCCCACAGAACTTGTTCCATCTCTCACTAAACAAATTCACACCCAGCGACTCAGCTGTGTATCCTCCTACCAGCTTTAGTCATATCGGAGATTTGAGCAAGTTTCAACAGGAAAGCAAGCCTGGAACAGCAAATAAAGCACAGTACAGCCAAAGGAAAGCAGGGTGACTTAATAATTACCTTTAGATGCTGATGCATACAGTAACGACACACCTTGTGCTTTATCTCCTGTGAAACATGGCTGGAAAAAGGAATGAAGCCACACTTTGGCTAAAACAAACAAACAAAAGAAGATCGTAAGTATCAATGTCTCTCTCTATAGAAATATAAAGGCACACAATATGCAAATCTTTCCAGTTAAAGGAAAATTTTTAAAAATAATTTTAAAATTCCAGCCCTTAACAACTGTATTACTCTCAATTATTTTAAAAGATAAAGACACATGTGGCCTACAGAAAAGCCTAGTAACACCTGGAAATTTCCCAAGTTTCAAAAGATCGGGAACGGGAAGAGGGAGGGGGCTGTTTCCTCCTGTGGGTCACAGTGAAAGCAGTGAGCTCTGCCTTCTCCCACTGCTGCATTCCTTGAAAACTGCTGGGGCCAGTGTGTAGTAAAAAATGCAAACAAGCCCTGAGGCTGCTGTCCCCTGGCACACCTTGATCTCGATGCAGAGGATGGGCCGGTGCTCGGCTAAGCGGAAGGTCTGCAGCCGCGTGAGGTTGGGAAGGCACATCGCATAACCGCTCAGCGTGTCCATGTCCTTGTCACAGCGACACTCTGCGACAGCAGGGGAGAGACAACACAAACAGGCAAATTAGCTCTGGGGATGTTTGTTCACTCTGGAGCCGTCTCCTTCGCCAGGTGGGGCGTGGGAACAAGCATGGAAGGACAGGACACGCGGTTTATCAGCTTTAGCCAATTATGCACTTGCACAAATTTGCCCTCCCCATTATCAACGCCTGGTTTCAGTTTCCTCAAAACTGTCCCAGGCACATGGAGTGTCCCAAGAGCTGCTGTTAATGGCCAGCTCCCAGCTCATCCCAAGAAAGGTGAGGCCTGAAACAGCAAGGAAATGGATTGGCCAACAACAGGTAAAGTGACTCACTAATGTATTTATTCAAAGATCTGATCTCCTGTTTGCTTACTATGCATGACCTTCAATCCCTCAGCTGAGTCAAAGGGATCCGAAAATTGGCAGGAATATCATACAGTTAAGAGGCATTATGTAGAAAAATCCTTTGAATAACCTCTCTCCACATGCATCCTTTGGGACAAAGAAAGCTCTGTGAAATTGTAGTTCAAAGTTAACAAGAGCACACACTCCCAGATTTTCAAGTACCTATGTTATTACACACATAACACAGAATTCTGTTACAGTTTCCACTGCTAAGAAAAATGCCCACTCTGAAAAATATATTGCAAGAAAAAAAATAAATCTCAGAAACCAAAGCCTCAGGCACCAGCCTGCCATGCCATACTGCTTCACCAGGATGAGCAAGAAGCCTTCTGTCTCCAACAAAAGGTTGAGGTTTGTTTTTTTTTTAGAAAATTTAAGCAAAAGTACATCTTCACACCTTCACAGCTGAAAGCCACTTGCCAAATCAGAAAGACATAGAAATATGAAGTATTAGAGAAGCTCCTTTGCATGCTACACAGGCTTATGTGAACGGGAACATTGAAAGAAATTCTTTCCTTGAGGTTTAAAAAAAATTCCCATTAAAAATGGACAGTGACATCCACTGTTGTGAAGCACCTGGACACTTCCTCACAACCACATTTCAATCCCCAGCAGCTGTGGACACACGAAGTTTAACTTTGAGAAATAAAACCAAATACTATCATTCACTTCCACCAGAGTATCACTGATTTTCTAACTTTCATTAGACACTATTAACTTTCCTCACTGGTTCCTGGCACTGTGGAACTGCTTCTCAAGCAGGTGAGGAGAAATCAACAATGGAGCATCCTGTGCTCACTATATATAAATTAATTCCTTCTTTTTTTCCTGGATCAAAGGCATCAAAGCACTTGACTACAGTACTTTGATTTAACACCATATTTATCTTCAAGGAGTTTTGCTAAAGCAGGAGGTTCTGGCCATTCTCAGGAACATTTGGGAACATAAGACACCATGAGGGCCCATCTCCCTGCCCATTTTAGAGCTATCACATACTACTTTTAATTATAAAACACAGCCCATTTTTTCCACAACAAATTTTCAACTTATCATTGTCTAAATATTAAAGTTTCCTTATATTCTGAAGCGTGATGATTTTTTTACTTTAGAAAAAGGAAAATGCTTTACAGCTTGAGAAAGCCCCTTTTTAATGCCATCCCAGGCACTTACCTGGCCTCTCTGGCTGGATTTTCAAACAGAGCTGTCTTACAAAGTCTAAAGGCAGTTGAATAATTTCCTATTGGAGGGAAAAAAAAATTAATTAATTTTAACACAAAAATTCATACCGAGGTTTGGGAGTCTGGAAATGGAAAAGCAAAGTTCAGTGGGTTACACAAAGTACACTGAACTATGCAGTCAGCAGCTTCTCCCTCTGACTGTGAACACCTGTACCTGCAATCACATGCAATACCTGTTCCTCTATAAAAACCAAGGACTAATTAGAATAAATGCATGACCAAGACCATTTTCAGTGCGAGTTTAATGTGTGTGAAGGAACCTGCAGCATTTTGTCCTTTCCACAAATGAAAAAGTCCCATGTCTCACGTCCCACCCTTCCAAGGCAGAACTGTGTAACTCAAGTTCCAGGTGAAGCTGTAACTTTTTTACTCATCTGATGTTCAGTGAACAAGATCTGGCTGCCCTGAACAACAGAGCAAGGGAAAAGGTGACCTCTGACTGCACAGAAACCTCAACAATTTAAATTAACCAGGTTTCTCCCCTTGTTTTGTAGTTAGTCTAAAAATCTCTCACACACACCCCTCCCACCTTATGCAGGGCACAGAAATGACCCCACTTTTCATCAGCAGCTTGAAACAGCCAAACCACTGAGTACAACCCAATCACTTCATCAGCACAGAGCAGGATCCCTGTTCACAATCCAAATGCTTCTTGTATGTGTGTGTATCTTGCAAACCAAGTTAGTTCCTTTTACTGGCACCCTGTTCCCCCAAACACTTCAGTGTTTACAATGCAGAAGCCATTTATTTTAAAAACAAAACATTTACCCCATGGTGAACGTACTTCTCCCCAAAGAACTGCTTCATCACATGTTTTCCGAAGTCTACGATGTTTTGCAGATGGTGTAGTATTTCCTCTGGAGTCTGGAAGACAGAAACGTAGGAATTGAACTCTGAAAAAAATGATAAACAACACTCCAGAACACACACATGCTGGTCAGTGATTTAGCAAATAGCTTAATTGCTGAGCTTGGCAGGTGAGTGCACACTGAAG
The DNA here is from genome assembly GCA_013398115.1 of Falcunculus frontatus. Classification (NCBI taxonomy): domain Eukaryota; kingdom Metazoa; phylum Chordata; class Aves; order Passeriformes; genus Falcunculus; species Falcunculus frontatus. The sequence continues at coordinate 374,526 of VZRV01005212.1, read as the reverse complement.
TCAAACAGACACATCAAACATGCTAAATTTGTTTCCCTACTGCTGCCTCAGGGGCTGGGACAAACAGAAAAAAGGCCAGAAAAGATGATGATTCTTAGGTTTCAGGGGAAAAGGGAAAGTGACAAAGGTGGAAGAAGGGGAGATTGCTCAAGACCTACTCTGACCATTATTCTTAAAACAGCTCCAAGAACTCCAGCAGTCCAAAGAGGTGCCCAAGAAGCCTCCCTGCCAACAGCTGCAGCGCAGGAGAGGCTTAGAGTGTTACAAAATACATCATGGAGTTTGGGAAGAGAATGGCTGCAAAGACTGAGTCATATTAAAAACCTTGGCATGAACAGGTACAGAACTTGCCATGTGTCCCAAATCCTGCCCCAGACAGAGAAAAATCTTACTCTAATACGATATTCTGTAATTTCATAAGGAAACACTACGTTCTTCTACAAGACAAAAATGCCAAAAGCTAAAAAGGAAGCTCCCTGAGTGCTGGAAGCAGGACAGGGACAACTGCACAGTCAGACTTGGACAGACTCCTGCTCGATGAGGAGGGAGCAAAGGAGCTTTACAGCAATATTATCCTATTCCCACCACTCCAGCACACTCTGGTTCTCTGCAAGGTATTTTATTGTAACAACAGACAACCTCAAAGCTACTCTGTCCTTTTGTAACACACGCACACAAAAAAAACCCACTTCTCACAATAAGATTAAGTGGAGGAAAAGAAACTGCAACATTTGGGTACATGTTAGAAAATCAGAGAGGAAAAACAAGAGCAGGAGAAAAAAAAATATAAACAGAGCAGAGTAAGAGGAAATAAAATACTAGAGGACAACACTCAGACAGTGACAAAGCCTAGAGAAAGGAGGAAAGACCACATCCAGCACAAATCACAAATGACAACACAATCCCTTCTTTAACTTATACAAATTCTGAATGGTGAGAAGGAACATTACATCATCTCATGAGAAATCTCAGCTAATTCCCACTTACAGATGGTGACCTGGTTTGCTGATGTACACAGCACACACAGGTTTGTGTTTGGTTCGGGTTTTTTAACATATACACAGACTCACATATTGAGAAATAAGCATTTCATAAAAATTTACTGCTGCCACTTTTACTACATGGAGAGACTCACCAATTAAAAAGATCAATACAACCATACAATTATAAATCAAGCTTAAAATACCTTTGAAGAGCAAGGATATTTATATATCTAAACAAAACAAAAAACAACTAACAGGCTACTTGAGCATCACCTTTTAAAATAAAAAACAACCCACTTGAAAAGCTTTTGAATTCATTACTGTAATGAATTCATTACTGCCAGCTCATTCACCAAAATTCAAATAGGCTTTATACAACAAATTTTTTTTAATTCTTTCATGAAGAAGATCGTATACTAAAATAGCAATATGCAATTAAAAGCACTCCATGAGTCCTGACACTTGACTTTCTACTCAAGCAATGCAAGCTCCACAGTTACATTATTGAGTATTTCTCAATCGTAACAATAAGGTTACAATTCATAGTAACACCACCTTTTTTAACGACTGGCTTATCTAGTCCCAAATTCATAATTAAACAGATAATTTAAAATACAAAGCAGCATCCAGACTTTTTTACCTTTCCCAAAGGAGTTAAGCAGAAGAGACTGAGCCCTATTTGTTCACATCTGAATTTCAGTGTGTGTATTACTAGAAAATATTTTGCTTGAACTGCTTCCTTCAGCGTTGTTTACCTTGGATGACCTGTGATATCATACACAGACCACTTCAGGCCTAACTCATTTTGCTCAAGTCAGGAATACAGATTACTCCTAAAGAAAACATTTTCCCTGTCATTGTTGCTATGTGCAAGTTCATACCAAAACTGATTCTCTGGGATTTATTTACTGATCTGATGATTAAATATTTAGTCTTCTGTTCTGCTCCAAGAAAAAAAATGGTCCTTTAATAAAATCAATCACCAGAATAAGTAAATATATTCAAAGTACAAAACCTTCTATTTAGAGGGAATTGTGTATCACAAAGTCCACACACTTCCAATGCAAGGCACATGCAGAACACTGGAGCCAGTGCTCCTCAAAATGCAACACTGGAACTTGTACAACCAGCCTCAGTGCTGTGGCGGGTAACTGAAAAGTCACTTCCTGGCTTCCTTTGTGACTTTCTCATACTCTGTCAATTTTTTAAAAACAATTACTATGCAAGAATCTCTTTGAACTTGAAATTTAAAAAAAAAAAAAAAAAAACAAGAAAGGAAAAAGGGCAGGTACTCAGTGTTCTGTTTTCTTAAACAAACTGCAACAGACTGACTTTTTAGTTAAAGTTGTGGTCTAGTCCTCTCCTGCTATATTAAAAATTAAGATAAGCACTGTTTCCTTTCTTGTGATGCGCTGGACTCTTCGCTGTTCTTGTTAACACTAAACATTATTATCTTGGGCTACTACAGAAGCATAAGATACATTTTTGAAATCCTGTCAATATAAGCAGCTCAAAAATCAAGTTGAATCATACTTCGGTTTCACCAGACATTCTTTCAAGTGAAGTAGTAGCAGAAAGGCCATCACATAATTCATACATACACTGTGTTAACTAGTTTTGCCTTCCTCTACTTTAGCAACTTCTCTCTTGTCCCTTGTTAAATTGAATGCTTTTCACATTCATCTTTCTGATTTAAAGCAACAAAATGCCCTTTCTAGATCTTTACTTTACATTCATCCTTGTTTCTTTTTTCCTAAAATTAAGCACACACACCAGTTCTCAGTAAAGTCCCAATACTTTTTGCATTTCCCTCACCAGAACAACCTCCCACTGTGTCTCACGAAGCCGTGGTTCAGGAGCTGCTGTAACTCAAGGCATTATCTGTACCTCTCAGTTAACACACCCTAAAGACTCCTCTCAAGGTTGAGGAAACAAAAGAATTTGAACCTTGTGCTCTCTTATTTTTTTTTCCCTTGGAACACTGTGTTTATGCTCCACCTTTGGTTTTTGATCATTTTTTATCCCTGTTAAAAGAAATCCAAAGTAACTCACTTCAGCTCCTTCTCGAGCAGAAAAACCTTATTGTACTATTGAAGAAACTGGGAGATTGTGTCCTGCCATGTTCTTTTTGTAACAGACAGGACACTAAAATCACTCACTGACAAAGGGTATTCTGTGAACATTTCATATGTTTTTTCAGATTCCATGCCTTTTCAGCTACTGAACAGGTGGTCAACAGCAGACCTTGACCGTGACACCAGTCCTGTGCTGCTCCTGTTGTGTCCCACCTGGCTACAGCCAGTAAAACTCCTTTCTTCCTCAGCATCCCTGTGCTCCCATACATGGATCTGGAACATCAGTGCTGTCTCTGTGCCACAGGTGCCCTTACAGAAAGCTGTACCCTCTAACACAAGGCAGTCTCACACCCTGTCCCATACAGAGCTCTTGGTATCAGCACTCACATCATCCCAGTTACATAACACAACCTCAAATTTCCTCCTGTTGCCAAACCCCCTGAAACACAGGCACATTTCAAAACATCCCCTTATTCTTACTCTAGCCAGTCAGCTCTTTCACAGGTTTCTTGTTTCTCCTCACCCTGGCTATTAGTTTACCCAAGGGCTTTCAGCAACAGGACATGTTTAAATCTTACCTTATTCTGGTTGGGGGGGGACTTCAGGAACCGCAGCACCACACAGCGCTGGAGGAAAATAGGAAAGAATAGGGTTTCATTAGCATTTATGAACAGCACAGTTGTCTGATTCCCCAATCTACCTCTTTGAAAAATTAAGAAAAAAAAAACAAAACAGAAAAGCACGATTTAGATGGTTATTTCACTCAACTTGAAATCAAATACGCCAGCTGAAATCAAACACAGCAATGTCTGCTGCCAGCTCTGCCATCAGTTTAGCAAGGCAGCCACTCTGCATTTCCAGTCACCAAGTGCACCACGGAAATGCTCCCTAAGCTTGCAGCACTGCTCTGAAACCTGGGAAGGCACATATGGAACCACAACCACCACCACCCTGGCATTTGTGCACCTAAGGTCCCCAAAAGGGAAAAGAGACACAAGGCCCATTCCACTTACAGTATCAGCACAGCATTACAAATTATTAAGGAGACTCTTAGCAGTTACCAGCAGCAGCTACTTAGTATTTAACACTAAAATAAACACTGCTACTTACAAACTTCCACAAAGTAAATACATAACACAGGAACAAATATAGCAGGTTTCCAAATATTTTACATTAAAACCGTAGAAAAACTCTTTAATTTTTGTAATTTTTACAAATTTTTATCAGTTTTGTAGTAATTCAAAAACCTTGAGACTTTACACATTAAAATCAAAGTCTGACATGGTGTTAAGGAACGTGCAGCCTTACAAGGCAACACAGTCCTGCCTCTGGTCTGTCTAAACATCTGATCCTCGATATATTTACTCCCGCTGATGTAGTTCAGTCCATTTTGGTACAATGGGGATAACAACTGGGCACCACAAAAGGTAGAGACAAACAGATGTTTTCCAGAGTTATCTCTTATCCAGTCTGTCTCCATTTGGGCCTTTCCAAGACACACCAAAAAGGATTACATTCCATTTAAAGCTCTACCACAGAAGTACACTCAGATTCTCTGACAAAGACAATGCAGACAAAATGTCCCAGCTGCACTTCAGGTTTATGCAATCCAAGCTTTTTCCCTACCCAATTACTTGCCAGTAAAAAACCTTCCATAGCATGACAGCACCAAATCTATTCCATATTTCAGAGCTGAAAGCTGTCTCTGCACAGGCTGAGAGAGAGAGCTGCAGATATCTTTAATTACTAACATGGAGAGAAAGAGGAAACAAGCGAAACTGATGACAGTGTGCCATCCAAAACACTAACAAAACTAGGTCCAGGTTCAGACATTGCCACTGAAACCCAGACACGGCCCCTTCCAGATCTAAAAAGTCTCACGCCACCACAAATCTCATCGTTCACCCACATCTGGAAAACACTCTCACATAAAAGGATACTTTGCTCTTGATTTGACTTGTCCTGCAAGATGAGTGTCCCAACAGCAAACAAGATACCACCAGAATGGTAATTACAGTCAGTGGATTTGACAAGATTCTTGGTGACACTTCTCTCTCTCTCTCATTATGCCCTACACACGGATAACAGAGCCCAGGCCTGATGAGCCTGTAGCTCTGTGTGCAGTGTGTTATTCTTACAGTGTTTCAACCATTTGGATCTCCTGCTTTAATTATTTATAGGAAAGTGGATCAGTGATGGAGTTATCTGATTATCACTTCTAATCCATTCAGTAACATGATTCTGTTATCTCTCAAGGCTGGTGTAGATATTTATCTTTTAATCAGTTCCTAGCCAAGATTCCAACCAGTGCTCTGGAAAACCTGAGCTGCTCTCACAGGACTCAGGACAGTATTTGTTCATCAGCAAATAATTTCTGATTTGGCAAAATGACCAAAATTATATATGGCAAAAGAAGAATGTGTTGCTGGTCTAAAGATGTCAAAAGGAAATACAGAACTATTCAAACAAAACTTCACAGATGCACTTAAACAAGCCAGCCCACACTACACTTTAGTAAGACTATTAGATGATTAGAAGAAAAAAAAACCAAAAACACCAGCAAACAAACAAAACCCCACCCCAAAACCAAACCTCAAAAAACCCCCTCAAAACACTTCTTTCCTATTTTGGGGCAAGTTTTCAGCTAGATCCATCCCTTTGTGCATTTCAATACCAGTTCCACAGCACCAAGGTTAACCCATGAGATGTCACAGATGCCAAATGCTTCAGAAGTATCACCACCAAAAATATTGGCCCACATTCTTCATGCTATTGCATTTCTGATTCACTTGGCTGATTCTTTACTTGGAAATATTGTGGGTGGTTGTTGCCATGAGGTTTTTTGTCAGTTATCTTAAAATGCCTTCAATTTTTTTATATTTACAGACTGAACACCAAGGATGCACCATACTTATCTGCATGCACGGGAATGGCCCAAATCCCAAAGAGAACAGATCTCTGAAGAGGTTGTCACAACTCCTTAGCACTTTGAAAATCAGATCAACTAGATCCTAATGCTCCCTAAATTTCTATCTCCACAACCAGTGGAAGGGCTTACAGAGGTGCCTAACACCCCTTCCATCAAGGCACTGTCACCATCAGAGTATTTAGTTAGGTAACAGTCCCAGAGAGATAAAAAGATGAAAAAAGCACACCGCAAGTAGAAGGGAAAAAAAAGAAACAATGCATGGATGTAGGCAAATGTAACACATAAAACATTAAAAGGCTTCATATCTTTTGAAGTAAGATAAGTTAGAAAAATAATGAATTCAAAGGAAGAATTCTTTACAATTTTTTTTTTTAATCCCTGCATATGTTCAGTCTCCATTTAGTGACAAAAGACTAAAAATAACCAACCCATCAGAACATCAAACACGACTGCTCTTACTCTCAAATAAGGAATTTAAGGACAACTCTCACATGAGAGCAGAGCAGCTTGAAAGCAGATAATAAACAATGTTCTTAGTGGCTCCAGGACCATACTAGGGCTACAACAACAACCATTTCCAATTGTTATGGAAAACCGAAAACAAACACTAGCAACAAGGATACCGAAACCTGGGTCTCTGAAAACACATCCACAAGCGCTGGGCTGGAGATGATGTAACCAGAAGTGTTCCGGAGGAGCTCGATCCCAAACCACAGCGTTTGGAGTCTGCAGCCTGAAGTTTACAGCCCCACCAAGAACGGAAAACACTTCTTTAGCACCCCATCACCGAACAATTGTTTGGGTTAGAGCAGAACAAAGTTAAGGATTGCCAACAAGGAGAGAAGGAGCTGTGGGAGGAGCTGTGAAAATACTCAAAAGTCGGTGGCATCACAGAACCAGCGGGATGTGTACACATACAGCTCTTGTCCTCGTGTGTCCTGGGAAAAAACAGTGTCCTGGGCTCAGTCCCCAAAAGCTTACCTGTAAGAATTTTTATTCTCCGGAGCAGTTACTACAGCTATTATACTAATCTTACTCAATAAAATCCAAAAAAAACAAAGTAATCCTTGGTAGCTCGGCCAAAATATGACTGGCATCAATCCAGGTACTTTGGATTAGGCAGTAGCATTATGAAACCGGGATAAAAGCTTACATTTGTTTCTTTACAGCTTGGTGTTTGATATTGACCTTATTCTATGACCTCATTGTCATAAAACGCAGGCCTAGTGAACTGGAGAGTTTTTAGAAGTTAAACACAACTGGGGCAAATCTGTAATCTTGATATTCCCCTTCAGGGAACAACCTCGTTTGTATCACAGAGATATTTTTCAGGTCTCTTGCTACACTAGCAACAAAAATCTATATAAGAGTCGGTAGCAGTGAAAGAAATAGGAAAATTTATATTAAAATTAGCTCAACTGCTGGTAAAATTGCTTAGATACACAGAAAGATGTGTATTTTCCCCCTCTGCTCACATGGGTTTAAAATAAGTTTCTGTACAATAATACAAAGAATTAGCCTGTCCAAACACAAAGCCTGGGAAACATCAGCTTCTCCTTTTCCAAATAAGCAGGTTCACATCATTTGTTATTACTCTATTATTATTCTAAGCAGCACACATTAACTGCTTTTGTCTGGAGGCAAAGCATTACTCTGACATCTCCTTCCGCAACTGGAAAAGATTCTCATCTCGTTGATTCCCAACTTGTGGGTCACATATGCAAGACCTACTGGTAGAAAACAAGACACTGAGAAGCAACTTTTTAAGTCCCAAAAGGAACTCTCACCCCTCTTCCCATACCCATCATCTCCCCCGCTCCACACAATCTCATAAATTCTGGCATCTCAAAACTCACCAGTATTTTTGCAAGCACTATCTGCAATTTTACATGACAAATTTACCTACCTATTGCTTAAGTAGGCAGTAACATAAAAATAATACTGAAACAGAGTAAGAAAATCCATCTTTCTTTTAAAGGTGTCCATATAAAAGCTACAAGTTTCCAATCATAAACATGGGGGGAAACACTCTCAAGACTGGTAACAAATCTTTCTTTACAATTCTTACTCTACCATACTTTGCAAATAATTTCACACACCACCACCAACCACTGCCAAAGGAGATGAAGATACAAAGTCAAATACTTCTAAAGAAAATAGCGGCTGTAAAGGCTCTGAATGTCTTTATACAGTAAGAACTGGTTATTTAATTCACTGTGCTTTGCTGACCCTGAAGAGCTACCAAGAACTTCCCAAACACAGCTCTAAGAATGGCAGACCTACCGCTGTGGTTATTCAATGCTACCTAATCATCGTGGATTTACAGCAAAGCACAGAAATTACACCTACAGAAAGTCCATTCTATCTAATGTTCCATCCAAGTGAGGGAGAGGGAGACAAACTGAACACAGTGATATGCAAATACTGATTAATGACAGTTCCAAGGGTACTCGACATGAACTATGGAACTGTTTAGCTGATATTAAGCTATTCCTGCAGTAGCACCCTGCAGCTGCATGCAGTATATGTCAACTGAAAAAATTATTCTGACTTTTTTTATCCCACATCTACATCCCACAACCCCTTCAATTCCAATTCTAGTTTGAGGGATTTGAACAGAAAACAATGGTTTTCTATTCAGAAAATGCAATTTCTGGGAAGGAGAAAAACGGACAAAGAAGTGTTATCTTCACATCTCAGAAAAGACAGTGACAGAGAGAGTTTCTCCTTCTGAGAACTGATGGAATTCAGTGAAAACATGCCCACCACACTGGGCAGGCACTTCAGCCAAAGCTTACCTTCATGATACTCAACACAAGACATTTTTAAAGGTCTCCTCATCCAGGGTCAGTGTGCTGTGCAATGTGGAGGGATGTGAGAGAGGGAAACAAACTAAGTGCTAGAAAATTTTGCAACTTTTGAATGAAATACACCTGGTAATATCATACATAATTGTTTTCCAACCCAGTTTTGTTCTGCATAATGGTGGATAAGATCACACAAAACAAAGTGAGGAAAGCTACGTTTCCTGCCAGTATGGAGGAAGTTTAGCAATTGCTCACACACAGTGCAAAGAAGCATTCAGAAATTGGAACAATACTCTTTTATTTAGCATAGAAGTCCTTGAAGAACAATGGTTTTATTTCTTAACATGAATAAAGGATTTCTGGCAAGGCATCTGGCTTGACACCATTCAATATGGCAAACCATTATTTTAAAACAAACCCCCCATGATACTTGTTTTCTTTAGCACAGAGCTCACAGCTTGCATCAGACTTCAGGTGCTCATTCCAAATTTTTTTTTTCTACTTGGTTATGATCTTGATTCTCACGGGAGTTAAGCACTACCTCAGGTTTCACTTTATAGCTAAGCTTCTATAACCTTGCAATACACAGATGGTACCAATTCTGAGAGAATTTAATGATTGCACTCTGCAAGAGTGAGAAGGAAACGTCTGCCCTTCAGCCAAACCAGCTAATCAGAGTACCTGAAATGATATCAAGTGATACACCCACTGGTACGAGGTGGAAACACATACCAGAGAGAGAACAGGATGAATAAACCCATTGATGCCTGGCCCTCAGCATGCATTAGCACTGTCTGGGCAGCACAGCACACAGCCCTGATGTCCTCACTGTGAAACACAAGGGAAAAATGGTCTTTTAACATTTAAAAGCATATCAAATACCTGGTCCATCTGTCAAACAGGTGAAGTGTACCAATCAGAACATAAAAACACTTCCTAAGCTTCCTTCCTTTAAGCTGCCCTAAAGCCCCCTCTAATCAGCAACGCACACTTCCCAGAACTAAGCTGCCAAGTCATCTGATGTTATGTTGGGGAAACCAGGCGTTCCAGGAAATTATTAATGGGGGAGAGGAAATAAAGAGTCAAAACAGTAAAAGGGATTAGAATGAAGCTAAATAATGAAATGGACAGTTAGAACAAGTGAATAAGTCTCAGCATCCAGAACAACTCAGCCAGAAAGCACCTAAGCAAGCCTTGTCCTCACATAGAATTCAGTGACTTTGGTCCTTCCCATGTAAAAGCAGGTCAGGGAGGACAGTTCAAGGAGGTCAGAACACCTCCTTGACACTTTATTCCATGTCACAGACAAATACACCGAGGCAAAAGGAACAGCCACTGAAAAGCCGGAAGGGAGGAAGAACCAAAAGAGTGAATAAAACAGGCTCTTAGACTGAGCACTCCTACACAGCTTTGGGTCAGCCAGGCTGCTTTATCCAAAACAACCAACCCACGGCCACTGTCAGCTGAGGGCAGATACAGGAGCAGCACAGAAAAGGCACAGAAACTCTATCACTGCAGTACAAGCACTTGTAACAGACACAAAAGAAAACTTTTTAAGATAATAACTTGATCTCAACTGCAAAAGGAACTAATTCAAGTTTGAGCTAGCACTGAACCCAAACAGAAAAAACCAGGATCATTTTTAAATCAAGGCTAATGACCTCCTGAGCTTGACTGTAAAACTGGGATGTTTTACATTTTCACTGAATATAGCCTTCAGCATTCTCAAAAGTCACTCAAAAAAGAAAAAAATAGCGCTGAAGTGCAGTTTGAATTTCCAAAGAAGGTCACCAAAAGACAAGTCTGCTCCAACACTCATTATTAGCAAAAGACAGCATCTCTGAAAAAAGTATTCTGCAGGGAGGAGAGAGGTGCTGCTGCAGTTAAATGATCACTGTCATATGGCATTAGTGTTAGACCACAGAGCTTCTGTCTCCTATCTCCATCCACACACATGCTGTGTTTTCCCATCTGCATCAACAAAACTTAAGGCACTCATATAAGAAAAGTTTTAATTGCTGCCTTTCTGCTCTCCCTCCTCTCTACATTCAGCCCTGCTGAACCCAGTGCCACCTTCCCTTTCACTTCATGGAAGACACTGAACTGCTCTGCATTCAGAGCATCCTTTCAGTGCAGAAACCTGGTAAACACAAGAAAATTTTAGATTTAACTACTGGTACAATAGGGAATTGAAATCCTGATACAGAATTAAAATTTCTTGATGTTGACTCAACCTAATAACTTGAGGGAAGTGTGTGTCAATAAAAAGCTTCACAGCTAAATCACAGAACTGGAAGTACTTCCAACTTTTAATTCTTTGTTTATAGTAAAACCTTTGTAGATTGTACTCAAGTAGAGTTAGCCCAATTAGTTATGGCATCAACAGTCACAGTTGTACCTGTTTAGCCAAAGAACTAAATACAAACAAATACAAAACTGTCTTTTTTTTTCATCCACTGACCATAGATGCGTATCCAAGTATCAATTAGCCAAGGTCAATGCAAAGAATAATACAGGTGTCACAATGGTTCCCAAATTCCAACTCAAATTTGTGACTGCTCTCTGTTCCTAAAAACTTCATTGCTGTTCACAGCAAGTCAGGCATCTCTTCCTTTCATTTTCACTGATGACACACCCTGATCACATACTTGGCTTTTTCAATTGGTTTCCATAGCTGCTTCAGTCAATTTGGGCAGAAGCTCCTCTACTTGTTTACAGTAAGTAAATAAAATTAAAAAATCAAAAGCAATGACAACTAAGAAAGAAGGACTATTATCTTTAGTCATCAAGCTGTCTTCCTGTCCTTTTATCTAAGTAGGCAAAAGGTGTGAAGTTATGGGGGTTTTGCTAAACAATGTTTAGAGTCAGACACTGTTGAGATATGCACACACCCAAAAAAACAATGCTGGAGAAGCCAGGTCAAAGAAATGCCCTATGAAATTTAAAAAAACCACCACACACACACAAAAAAATCAAACAGAAGAGGCAGAAAATTCTACAGAATCAGATGCAAAACTCCTCCCTATATTCCATGATTCCCAAATCCATCGGAAGTAAGAATTGGCACAGGTTTGGAATGCAAATAGAAGAATCTCATCAAGGAGACAAAAATGTTTAAGTTCCAGTCTTACAAAAACTATGCCTTTCCCATTAGTCAAAATAAAACTGAATAAATACAAGTCGCATTTTACCTTTTCTGGTAGTGTCTTTCTGTAAAAGAACCAAAAGACCAGAATATGGCCATATTTTGAAATCAGAGCATAATTTAGAGAAGGCCATTATTAATAAACTTTTGTATTTATAACCACAAGAAAAGCAAAATTTCCCTAACCAAAGATTCTTTAATACAGGACTCAGCAGCCTGTTCTGTATTTCCATGAAATCAAGACATTCATAGATATTAATGGGGAAAAAAAAAACAAAACAACAATCAGAACACAACTGAACAGAAAACAGAACACAACTGAAAAAAATTTGCTTTATAGTCAGGGATCTGGAATTTCTCAGGAATGACTTGGAAGTTTGGGGGGTGTCAGTACTTACACAAATATCAATAGCACAAAACAGAGTCAAGTAACTCCACACAGAAAAACAACAGAAGAAGAAACAGGACACTCAAGGTTTTGGACTTGTACAAAATGGCATCATCAGAAAAAGCACCTTAAGAAGATTCTCTCAACAAGACATCAATTAACAATCAGCATCATCCCTTTCTGCCAAACAAGACCAGAGGAAAGCTGCAGATAACTAAGTCATTCCAACCATAAGCTTTCTACTCTTTCGGCAACACCCTTCTGTTTAAACACACAGTCCTGTCCTCTCTTCAAGTAAGTTGCAACAAAACTGAATTTGTCATTCTTACAAACAAAACAACCAATCAGCCACAGGAAAACTATTTCATAATGCAAAGGCACTATGAGGAACAATTATCTATCCTGATTTGACACAAAGCCCCTTCTCACAGTTATTTTATTTCAAAATCCCAAACCAAATCCCTCTCCCCTCTATGCAGAAAGTGTCTTCCTGCACACACTTTGCAGCCATCATAATGCAGGTGCCAGCAGAAGCAGCTACAGACGCAGTGAAATCAGAGACTGCTGCTAAAACACGAGATACCCCTCTCTCCCAGCACCTCTGCTCACCACAGCCCCCTGTGCAGTCAGCACAAGGATTGGGAAGGATGCCTGCTAAAGCAACACTGGGACATTCTCCATCTTTACCACAGGTCTTGAAGGGAAAATAAGTATCACAGAGAAGAGACAGATATTATTCATTTATTACAGGCACCAACTTTGAGAATCTTCTGTGATCTTGATTACCTGGCTTGACTCCCTCATCCAGACCCCTTAGCTACACTTCACTTAACCTTCTCCATCTCCCCTTCCCTTTTCCTATTCATAAGCTCACAAATGTTCTGGAGATGGTTTATGCATTTACTAATTAAGTCCTGTACCAAAACCCAAGGACATCTGCTGGAGCTGCAAACATTCCAAGACATGAAGTAGATGATCACTAACAATCCAGGCATCTGAAGCCATAAACCACAACGTTTTGCAAGCACATGCCAAGGTTGTTCTAGACCATCTCACTGAATAAAAAATAAGCTGGGGGAGAAAAACCTCCTATTTTCCACCTCAGACAGTCACCCTGAAAGACAAGTTTAATGTTCAAATGTATTTCAAAATTAGGCTTTTGGTTACCAATATCCCAACACTCAAGAAGTAAAACACAGGCCAGGAGGAATGCACATACTTCATCTCATAATGCAACTACTGCAGACTGCAAGCACATGTTTCAACAGCAAAAGGAAATCCAAGTTATTATTCCTAGAGTTGCTTACACTACTTTCTACAAATATCTACTGAAGCCTTTTAAAATGAAGTATTAAGTGTCCCGTAAGAGCAAACAACTGATTAAAGTGCAGAACTCCAAAGGAGGATTTCCAGCTCACTTCTGAAAAACTAAGGATCTGCACTGCAGAAAGACACAACATCTTACCAGAAGATAACTGCTCTGCAGCAGTTTCTCTGAACCCTCTCTACTGCTTATGAGTAGGGAGAAGGAGGGAAAGCACTGCTTAGCTCTGTTTTTAAATCTGAAGCCCAATTTGAAGTAGAAGGAGCAACTCTCCACTAAAAACTCCGGGAAAAAAAAACCCCTCCTTTTTAAACCACCTGGCTGGCTGACGGTGCTTGGTTGGGGGTTGCAGCACAAATGTCTCACCAACATCTCTTAGAGTTACCAGCTGTATTTCACACTAGAATCATGAGGTAGGAAAGTTGTCTGCTCATTCTAGCACTTCAGCAGACTTCGAGACTACACAAAGGCCTTTTGACCACAATTCAGTTTCAATTTGGATTAATTCATTCACGGCTGCAATAAAAACCAAAAGGAAAAGCTTAATCACCAGAGAAATTCCTACCATAGTTCTGTACATCTTCTGAAACTTTGGATTCACCAGAACTGAAACTTTAAAAATCCATGAAAGCAGAAGCTTGAGTGTTCATCAAGCAAGCAAGCACAGACTCCAGTGATAACAATGGGAACTGGAAATGCTTGGCAGGTATTCCATCTTTATTCACCAGATCACTGTCTAAACACTGCCAAACTAATTAAAGTAACTCTGCAAAACCACCACTGTAAGAAGAGACAAGTTGAGTAGCCCATGCTGTGCCTCAGAATCCTTATCCTTCGCTGGAGGGATAAGGGACAGAGATGCACTTGCAGTGATTTCAGCACACAGGGAGACTCCCGTCGCTGTAACACCCCTGTGGAATTAATAACCAGCAAGAGGAAAGAGCACAGCGAGCACTGACAGCGCTTTCACAGAAACAACAGAGCACGTTCCATAGGATGCCAGCATCCCCCTGCCAGACAAACCTTTGTCCGGACGCACTGGAAAAGCGGCTGCGTGTTGCCTACGTCCAGAGCTTATCAGCACACTGCCAGCAGAGCTGTTTGTTGGGCATGTGACTTTTCCATGACCAACTTTTTAATTTGGTACTGTACTGGATTAACAATGCGTTACATTCATGTCTTAAAGGGCAACCTACAGGGAATGGAGCAACCCCAGGAAATAAGCAGAGCCTTAAACACAGGAAAGCACCCTGTGATGACATAGGCCTTATTGCCCTTACTGTCCATCCCCAAGCCAGCCACAGCCCTCACAGCCAGGAACAGGAGTGTCCATCCGGGCTGCCTGCCCACCCCAGCCCGCACACCCGGTGTGCTGGAGACATGACCTTGAGGGCTGTTATCAGTGCTCCAAGGAGCAGTGCAGAGAGCAGGAGTTCAAACACAACACCCTGGACCTCACTTCGTGAAAGGCAAAGCAGCTCATGCCCTCTTCTCCAGGACAGGGATTCACTTTTTTGTTGCAATTTTGTTTTTTAAACTTCTCAAAGTTTCCAAAAGCAAGGAAGAGTGGCTTAGACTTAGAGAGGTAGGGACCAGCCTTCCTCTCCACATTCCAAAACGCGACTACACATCAGAACGTGAAAACAACAAGCACATACACTGTTCCAGTCTGGCCTCTCACTTGTATCTGAGCATCCATTCATGTCTCTCCCACCACCACCAAATCCCTATCCCTTCCTCTGCCATTGATACACAAAAAACATGAACTGGGAAGCTACAGAATGACGCAAGGACAGTCAAAATGTCTTAGCTGTGCTGTTGATCCGTTCACACAAACCTGAGAATAACTTAACACCAGATCACGAGAACGATGATTAATGGTGCAAGTATGTCCTGTTCGTAAGAGGCACAAAGTTACAATTAGCATCTAAATAGTATTTTATAGGCTTCAAGTTTACCAGACTTTGTCATCAGTAGACACAAAGATTCAAAATGTAAGCTTTACTGTTTCAAAGCTGTCTATAAAGGAAAAGTTGCATCTATTTCACTTTCACTCCATCTTAAAAGTTTTAGCATCTTGTTAAAAAGAGAACTGGCACACTCAGCAGCTATTCTGAATCACTAGCTGACTTCCTCACTTTCCACATCTTTAAAGATAATCACAACTGCATCACTAATAATCCATTATTTATCTTGATTCCCGTCATCCAGTGACTGAGTAGTTTCTACACTGCCTTTTTCAAAGCTAAAATGTGACAGGAAACAAAATCATACATGTTCTTCTTGTAACAAAAATAGCTTTTAAATAATATTTAATACAAAGAAAAAGAGGAAAAAAGCCAGAGCCACAGAAGTGCCCCTCCTAAAGTTTGGAGAGCACCATAAGATTTCTAGCATTTTCTCAGACTTGGTATTTGTTAATATTTTACATCTAACGCATGCTTACAAATGCAGAAAACAGACAGTAAAAGAATCCAGTATCTTCAGTCACTCATTTAGACATAATTTTAAAAAATAATTCTCAAGATTCAATTCTTATTATAGATCTTTTTCTACAAAAAGCCTACATTTCATCATTCCAGCTTTACTGAGTTTTGATCTATGAATCATCAAGAACATTCTGTGGCAAATCCATACCACCTTTTAAACTGAAATCCAAATACATTTTTAAAGCACAATAACAGCCACGGGCACTTTTTAGAAAAAGAATAAACTCCTTTACCAGGCACGTATCCCAATATATTAAGTAAATAATGTACATGTGAGGGGGGCACGAATACACTGTCAGCATAAACTGACATGGAGTCTGCTTGACTGGATTCAGCTTTATTTAATCATTACTGCTTTAAGTGCTGAATCTATTTTAGTGGAATTTTTAAATAAAACACACCTCCATCCCCCCATATCCCCCCCCAAAAAAACCCCAGACAAACAAAAATAAAAAAATAAAAAACCAAGAGAACAAGGAACCAGACCAACAGGTAGATGGGAGGATGGGGATGAAGTGACCCCGGGGTCACATCACAACAGCTCTGTGGCAAAGCCAAAAACCGAAATTAGAGTCGGGAGCCCGGCCCAGCACTGCAGCGAGTGCTCAAACTCCTCACAGAGCCAGAGTCGGTGACAAAGGGAAAAACACGCCTTCTCCAGCTCGCTTTCTCCTGTCACATTACCCACACCCGGGAATGATGATGGAAAAGGGGAATTTTTAGTACTTTTCCTCACAGCTCCCATCTCCAGGCGGCAGCTGCCCGGCCATCGGCTGCTCTCCCTCCGGCTTCTTGCCGTGACGGAGGAGCCGGGGAAACGCCCGCTCATCTTCCCCACGGGACGGGCCCGATCTCCCCGGGATAGAAAACTCCTCCGGGAAAGAAAGCAGCGAGGGCGGGCGGCGGGGCCAAGCGGCCGCTCCCGCCGGGCCGCCCCCCTCACGCGGGCCCGGGTTGGGACTCCCCCCCGTACCTGGCAGTGTGAGACGACGAGGCTCTGGTTGCCTTCCCCGTGGTACTTCCATTCATTCTCATCCATCTTCTCCACTTCCATGCCCGGCCCGGGCCGCGCGGAGGGCAGGAGCAGCCGCCGGCCCCGCCGCCTCACGCCGCCACCATCGCGGCTGCGCCGCCCGCCCTCAGTCGCGGGAAGTCCCGCCCGCCGCGGGCGCCATCTCGGAGCCGGGCAGCGCCGCCGCCGTNCGGAAAAGCATCTTCTGCCTCCGGGAATGGTCGGTCAAGGGAGGGGATGGTCCTGCTCTGCTCTGCAATGGTCTCACCTTGAGTCCTGTGTAGTTTTGGGCACCAGACTATAAGAAAGAGATTAGCTGTTGGCGATGATCCAAAGGAGGCCATAAGGATGGAGAAAGATGGGGAGGGGAAGCCTTATGAGGGGCAGCCGAGGGCACTTGGTTTGTTCAGCCCGGAGAAAAGGAGACGGAGGGGAGACCTCATCTTTATCAGGAGCCCACCCAGAGTGGGGTCAGGCACTGAACAGGCTCCCCACGGTTGGGTCACAGCCTCAAGGCTGACACAGCTCAAGGAGAGTTTGAACAATGCTCTCAGGGACAGGGTGGGATTTTGGGATGTCCAGGAGTTGTACTCTGATCCCGATGGGTCCCTTCCAACTCAGTGTGTTCTATGGTGTGGGGTGCCCATATAACAGACTCACTGCGTGGAAGATGAGCTCGCATCTGCAGCAGAGGCTCTGCTCATGGTCCAATACCCAAAATAGGGGAGGTTTTGACCCCTTTGGGATTGTGTTTCACTGAATTGCAAAATCAATTAGGCAGGGAAAGACCTTCAAGACCATCGAGTCCAACTTAGAACCAGTCACCACCTTGTAAACCCGACACTAAGTGCCACATCCAGTCTTTTCCTTAAACGCCTCCAGTCATTCTCCAGTGACTCCACCATCCACCTGGGCAGCCCCTTCCAATATCTTTTCAGCTACAGTTTCCAGCTATGCTGGTTTGAATTTTACAGATGTTTTCTCTTGCAATCAAGCGTCTGCTTAATTAGCCTTGTGCTCCAATACAGCAGGTCGTTCAAATACCCAATGTTACAAGCAGAAAGATGAACACCTATGTAACATTCTTTAAAAATTAAACATTACGCTGTTTTCCTTACCCCTACCAACCCCCCCTCCCAAGTATGAAGATCCACATCCATGATTTACAATTAATACAAAACAGTCTAAAGATCCAAACTCCCTATCACAAACATGGGTTTAAATTCTAGAACCCTTCATCCAGTAATTTTTATGACTACACATTTTGACCGCAAACAGTGAAACTTACCCTTCAATGACCATTTTAAAACAATCCCTAAGGGCTTTCTGAAATTCCCCCTTTTCTTTCCTGCTTCCTCACAAGGCTCTCATGACAGGGGCCAGGCTGACACAAAAGGAGGTAATTAACACTCAGAAGTTTTCCTCTGTATAATGAACATTTGTATAATTTGGATAGTACTCAAACTTGATTCTCTATTGCAGCTTTTCAAAAGAAAGTCAAAGCAGAGCAAACAGTGCCTTTTTAACAGAGAGAGAAGATGCACCTAAAAAGGCTGAAAATAAAACCTGCCTAAATCTGCAATGAGTCACTGATCTTTTTTTTTAAATGTGTGTGGTGCTGCAACTTAAACACTGATCATCCAATTTCACTAAACTTAAAAAAAAATTGGGGTTAAACAAAATATGTGCCAAAATACTGACTGATAATCACGTCTCCTTTTTTTAGCATTCTATAGATGCCTACATGAAAAAGGAATTCTTGCTCCTTTGGCCATTTTATAAAGATGAAAATTATGACAGTGCTATCTTTAAAGTAGGTTTCTGTCATCTGTGTTTGCAAGGTTTCTCTATGTTGTGTAACTAGAAATGTATATCTAACATACAAGAATTAACCATACTATCCTGACTTTTAGGTGTGTTATAAAGAAGTTTCACTCAGGACTGTAAGATTGTGGTATTTATGATACTTTCATTTAAAAATAACTGTACTTCAGGGAAATAGTATTTGAACACTTATTAGGCTTACATGGAGAAATACAAAGGGAAATAATATCAATGCATTGTCTTGCAATGGCAAAACTAATTTGTCTCAATTTTAAAAGGAGCTCTAACATAGCAAGTTCTTTTATAGTTCTAAAAAATGCACACCTACAGAGTTGAAAATAAAGTGGAGGTTTGAGTGCAAGGGTAAACAACACTGAGAACACCGAGTTTTAACATACTCCTCTCTAGCAGGGCACTTCACTCTCCACCTTTTCCTCCAGCATTCCAAAGTGCAGAACTACCACCTGGGCAATTTGAGGTGGTGCTCTGAAAACACACTGGTGAAACTTAAACCTGGAGGGACAAAAGCCTATTTAACATATGTTATTTCTCCCTGCATTATCAGGTTTTATTACTCATTTCAGGTATTAGCTACAATGTGCTTGGACTGAAGTATCAGAAGCTTTGGTGCCATTAATGACATTCAGGTATTGCTTAACTGGAATTCCCCTGTCAGGTGGTGTAACTACAGCTGGTGTGGACATACCTGGATGGGTTTTAATTAGGTGCCTTGAGGTCTGTGAGCACAGAGCTCAGTGACCTGCAAAATCCACCCGGGGATCTCAGCAGATGGCCAGGTATCCTGTGGTATTTCAGTATGTAAATAAATGACTTTAAAACTGCAGCAGGAATGCATAATGTAATCGTACCTTCAGTTCTCCAGCTCCCACTTCATCCCCTCAGCAGTTCTTTTTTTGATGTCACATGAAGGAGTTGGGAGAGCACCACAAGCTTGAAATACATTTCTTTTCCTCAGAGTGCTGTAACTGCATTGGGCTTTATGGCACAATTCCTGGGTTTTGGGGCTCTTCAGTGTTAGGAAGTCATCAACACTGGACTCTCTCATTTGCCATCTTTTGCAATTTGTAAGTTCACCAAGGAATGAGAATGAAGTGGTAAGAACAGTCCACAGTTCACTTATTCACTTTGAGGAGAAAAAAAAAGTATCAGGCAAGTATTTAATGTTAACATTCTTTGCTATAAAAAGTTCATTAAATCCACATCTGAGGGAAAAAAAATAGCATTACCTGAGACTCGTGATAAAATTGTGTGCCAATAATACAAAGGTCTTTTAAGCTCATAAGAAGGATTTTTGCTATAATAGGTACATCTTAGTTCTCCTGGTTCCTAAAATGAAAGGCTTCTATATAAAAGAAAGGATATTTTGTTCTTTATGAAAAGAGTAATCATGACACAAAAGATCCTATCCTGTGACCTAGAAATGTCTGCCTGGAAAAATCAGGTTTAAAAATCACAAATTCAAGGCAGTGAGTCCAAAAATATTAAATGGACTTGATAATACCACAGTGAAATTGTGCTACAAAATACTATTTGTTTTAAACTACTACACCATTTTCAGTTTCAAAAGATAGAATTATATTTAAATAGGATTGAGTTTCATATTTTTATTACACTCAGACCAGCAGAAATTGAATATATTTATGTAACTCACATCATTCAAATTTTCAAGATTTGGATTTTTTCTCATATCAGGACAACACCACTGCTCCATGACACTGTTATTTCTTGAATCCCTGTTTTTTCTAAATAATTTCACACACATACTAAAAGTGCAGGAAATTTCATGCTCCAACTGTCATTTCACCATCTCACACTGACTGAGAAATCACTGACCCTACAAAGAAAAAAAGATTAGAATAGGGCTGGAGTGTGTCATTCAGTGGCTTTTTTAGAAAGCATATGTAGTACTTCAAACCACAGTAAAATACTGTAGAAATAAAGGAAGTCATGGCTTCAGGAACAGGGCTGTAAGTAGCAAGAAAAGTGACTTTAGGTGAATAAAGCCACATCTATGTTGTTAGCAGGTAAGAGCCTGCACAAACTTACCACAGATGTGAATAAACAGGCATTATAACTACCAAGAACTTTAATTGCTACATACAGTCTGAGGGAGCTATAAAGTTACAGACACAGCATAAAGAAGAACTCTGTAGTGTATATCTAACTCCAAAGAATTGCCAGGACAGACAATATTTTTTACACATAGACAGGACAATTAAAAAACATTTCCTATTCACAGGAGTCCTGTATCTTTACTGAAAAAAATTACAACTATTTACCAGTGGGACATAACCCAAGATGAAAAACAGTGTTGTGGTGAATTTTTTTGACTGGTAAGAGAAAATAGATGGAAAAGAAGATAAACTGTAGGAGGTCATTAAAGCAGAAGACTATGGTGAAATCCTAGTGGCTTGCACAGGGTATTAAAGCAGAAAGGAACAAGACCAACCCCATCTAAGCACCTCCTTAAAGTCTGTTCTTACAGCTTCTCACCTGCGGGTGAGGAAGGAAAGATGAAGGAATACAGAGCTTTTAGGCCTTGCCTTGTATCAAAGGACATACCAGCAACTAAAAAACTAAATACTGTTTCCATGAAGAGGTGAAAGCAGAGCAGTTCTGTAGCCTGCAGAACCCCGTAGCCACAGGACTTGTGCTGCTTTCAGGCCAAGCCAACACTCCCCAGTGCAGGCACCTGGCTGTTAATGTTGAACTGTTTGCTCACCATCAAACACCTCCTGCAACTGCTCCTGGGAAAACCCTTTATTGTCTCCTATCACAAACATACCCCAGCCTCATGCCCAGCCCTTGGACCTGTTAATGGTTAAAGGACAGCATTAAACTTCTTTTTGACACAGGCCCTGTCTGAACCTCTTTGAACAGAGAAGAGGACATGTAGATTAACCTGGTTTTCAGCTAAACTGACATCATTTGGCAACACACCTCTGTGGGAAAACCTTGAAACCTTCCCCAGCAGAACTTTTAGTTCACTGAGTACAAGGTCTCCTGAGGATAAATTACAAATTGGTGTAAATTGGTCACATGTTAACATTTCAGTTTATACCCAGAAACTCCAAACTGTAATAGATGGGAAACACCAAACAGCAATACATGGGAGTGGTACAGACACATTGGGCATCAGTTTTCGTACTTACTGAGAAATTCAGATTTATGTTCCCTGGCACAGCTATCAAATACTTTCAAAGATATAGCTCCTTCAATTCATACATACTACATTTTATTGACTGTGGTGTTAATTTTGGAGTGATCTCAGTATGCAAATGGCACCATACAAATTCAATGTTCCCCTTGACCAGCTCTCTTGAAGAACCCAATTTACTGGAATTGTCATGATTGATATCAATAAGCAGAACTGGTAAATAGACAAGAGACACGTTCTCAAATTCTAAACCTCACATTATGTGTCCTCTCCAATACATAAACACAGATGTAATGCAGTTCCCAAGCAGGGACACCAATATAAACATTATGAAATCTCAAAAGGGTGATCTTGTTCTCCATTCCAAATCTGGCCGTATATTCCCGTGTCTCTCTCACATCGCCCTCGGCACACAGACACCCATGAGTCACCTCAGAGCAGATGATTCATCAAAGGAATGGTCAGGTTTTCTCTGGTGGGATTTTTTTCCCCAAAAAATTGTTTCGTTGACTCAGCAAAGCAGCGTGACACACGGCACAGCCGCTCAAGTGCTCCAGCCGTCACCGGGGGAGGAGTGGGAACACATCCCAAAGAGGCCGGGAGCACAGGATTTGCCATTCTGCTGCCAGCTCACTCTCAGACCACATTAAGCTGATTATGAAACTGCACTTTGAGCAGCTGCAGAACCTCCTGGCAGGGCGAACACGCGGGGCCCTTCCAAGGAAAGGAGCAAACACACAGACAGAACAGATATCTCTGGGTGTGCTCTGAAAAAGCAGCGCAGAGCACAACAATGAGGAAATGTTCTGGGAGAGAGAATTATGGCTCATTCAGCAGTGCAGGAGCTGTTACTGACAGGAGGGTTTGGGTTGTTTCTTTTCTTTCTCCCCCAGAAAAACACATGTATTTGAGTCCTCCCATGCCCTCACTGCTCCATCTACCCAGGTTATAAAAGAGAATTGAAGGGATCTGCGCCAGCAGAGGATCAGTGATAACACATTCCACTAAACTTTATTGATTTAAAACAGCTATTTCAAAGGTGACAATCTACAGGTCTCTTGATTAAGGTGGAATGAAGTGGATATCTAACAAGTGATTATGAGATCTCCCTGACTGAACGTCTGCCAAAACCAAGTGCAATATCCATTGCAATAAACATTTTTATGACGGTGTCTCACTTGTATACTCATTACTCATATTTATGCTTTTGTTTCATCTTACACCTTTCCAATAGACTTCCAGAAAAAAAAAATCCAAGTTGCTTGGAAAAGAACTATTTCTAACAGTGACAGGAAGATAAATATACTGGAATATATATGTATATGTTATGTATATATACATATGTTATGTATATATACATATATATACACACACATATCCACCCTAGGTCTCCCAAGTCAAGCTTTTTAGCAAGGAATTAAATTTAAGATGATTGAGTGACCATAAATTCTAGATTAAATTCTACACTTAATAAGACAGAATCAGGACCAAAAAGCAGTGAAGCCCCTTCTCACCCAAAGCTTGGCACCTTGGAAGGTACAAATCCATCTGGCATGAACTTGTAGATTAAGAAAATATACATTGATGTCCTACTTGATGGCTGGTTCTGAACGTATCTAAGAATCTGTGACATTGCATTACAGTGGGAAAAAAAGGCATTTACATTTACCAGTTCATACCTGGAGACAGGCATTTAATTGCAGTTACAGGTTTCCAGGGGTTTACAGTGTTGCAAAAGAGATAAAATGGGAAACAGCCTCATCTGCTGGTTTGAGGAGACACTATCAGACGGTATTACTTTGTTTTTCCTCTCCATGTACATCTCCCGGATCTCCCAGAATAAAATCTATAGGATTGAATTTTGGGTTTGTTTGTTTGTTGGGGGTTTTTGGGTTTTTTTCAGCAGCAAAGCCATTTGCACACACTCCTCATGTGATTGGGAGATCCCAGATAATCCAGTGAAAGGAGCAGCTCTGAATTTACTTTCTGGCTCTGTTAATACAGACAGACACATCTAAAGAGATTGCTCAAAAAGAGTTCCCGTTATTTATGTTCCTGGTAATTTTATTGAAGCTTCATAGTGTTCCTGAATCAGCTATTCAATGGCACTATGTTTCAAACAGAAATGTTTGATGGACATTTTTGCTGTGGAGGGTTTTTTTTTGTTTAAAAAGTTAATTCAAGAAAAAGCTTCTGAAATAAAATTATTGAAAAATATGCTGATTTATCTTATTAAACTTTTTATTAAAAAGCATTAGCATTGAAATAAGAATGAAGAAATTAGCGAGAAACAGTATGGGATAACAGGTCACCCTGAGCTTAATGATGTCTTTTTTGCTGTCTTTTTAGTCTCAATGCACCAGAAGAGGTTCAAAGTCATCGGAAACAAACAAAAGGAAAAACTTAAAATAGGAGTGAGGATTATAGATGGCAGTCGTAAAGATGAAGTCAAAAAGTAGAAGAAAGGAAGACAAAAGCAAATAATACAAGAAAGGTGCAGAATATCACAGGTCCTAAGCTTGAACTGTTATTTTTTTAAGCAGATTGCATTCCAGAGGTTATTCCTAGAACACAATTTACCATGATGTGAAAATCATACCATAATTATTCTTTATCAAGGACACAGCACTAATTCAAAATTACATAAAGAGGCTTTACAGGAGATTAGATTCACATAGATTCAAAGGGAAAAAATGCCATTTCAGAATAACCCATGTTATCTGCCAAAATCTGGCTCACCAGAAATTGCTCACAGCAATTCTTCAAAAAAGGAGCAACCTAACCAGAACTTACCTGTTGTCTGTACAGTTGTACATACATTAACCTTCCTGGACAACTCAGTGTCCCTGAGAGGCAGAAAAATAATTTATTAGAAGATGCTTGTACAAGGATCACTCTATGATCATTTAAAGTAGAAGGACAAACATACAGATTTTATCCTCTAAGCTTTTAGCCTTCCCCTGAATGCATTCCTTCCACGCTGTGAACATTTCCCAAGGGCTCTTCTGAGTTTTGAGAAAAGCCTGAATTTCCCTTTTATTTCCCATCACTTGCATCTCGTGCCCCCACTCCCCTCATCTGCCTACAGGCATCATTTTATCACTCTGGGCTCTTCCCACAGGGGATACTTTGCAGGATGTTTTGGTGGAATACCAAATAATCCTGCTCATGCATTGTCTCTTTACTGAGACAAGAGATCATTGGAATACTGGGACAGAGCAAAGACCTCACTGGAAAAAAAAACACAAATAAGAGTTTGATCTATCAGGACTTTCCCTTTACTAGCAGTATATTTGGGAAGCAATGCTTTATTTCATAACCAAAGATACTGCACTTTATGAGATATAATTTCCTTCCTGCTGGAGCATTCTTGCTATACCATGTTCTATCAGGACAGTTGTTGTAGCTTAGGGGTTTTTGGTTATCCCTGTACATAGATAAGTTTTACAAGATCCTGATGATATTCACAAGATCTTCAAAACAGGCACACCCATGTACATGTTAGCAATAAAGTGAAATGACAGCAAACTTTCACAAGCATTGTATTGTCCTTTTAGACCATGGTGCATGATATAAAGTTAATTGTCCTTTCCTGCTATCAAAGTTTCAGGCCCAATCCTTCACATTACTGCCAACTTAAAACACCCATTTGATTTCACATATATTTTAGTTTTTAACTCTTGCAGAAGCAAACTAGAATATTTGGTTCTAACAAATATTGACCTTTAGCAAAAGTAGCCATTCTTCTGCCATCAGTTTCCTAAAGCAACCATTCCAAACAAGATGTCTAAAGTAAAGGAAGTGTTACTGATAAGTCATTTCAATTAAAACAAATGCACAGGAACCCTTTTATATGAATGGGGAGTTTATATAATACATGACAGTAGGAACACTGACCTACTGCTTTATTTGGGTTTATATAGAGATGTCCACAAAGGCACCAAGTGGTCTACATAAAAATACAAAAAACAGTCTCTTTTCCAAAAAGTATAAACAAAGATGCAAATAGCAGGTCCATAAATAAACCATGAAGGTAGAAAAAAAATTTCCCCCAAGGCTGTTAATCATTAAAAAGCTCAGCTTTGTCTTTTTATAAAGAGGGCAACCACCTTTAGATTTTGCATACAAAGTTTTCAGTTCCTCTGTTCTTCTGCAGCACAGTGAAATGTTTGCCAGAACACAGGATTACAGCCTGTAAATGGTAACCCTGCCTTTCACACTGTCTCTTGGGGTGACAGGTGTCCCATTCCTCTGAAACAGGGAAAACACTCAACAGCTACTGAAAAACGTTGGTGGAATGAGGTGAGAGCCGACACTGATGTGACACACGTAGGAAAGAAGAATATTGGAAAAAACTAGAGAACAGTTTGACTGCATCCACATGAATTCCGTTGTGAAAACAGTGCTTACNGGAACAGAAGGAAAAGATAAACAACACTCAGTGAGTTTCAAACAAAAAGAAAGAAATGCCAATTAAAGACATCAGCATATACTTGGGGAGAAAAAAAGGTTAAAAATTGCAAATGAGGCATGAAACGGGAGACATCAGTGTTATAAGTGAAGAACTTACTGGGTGTCACAGTTTAACGATATATTTTAGGGCTACTACTTCACTAGCAGTTTTAAACAAGAATAAAACTATCTGTAAATAGGCATAAAGTTGAGATGCTGAAAATGGAACTCCAGCTTTAATTTAATTATGTGCCTGAAGCAGTGGAAATAATTTATCACAGCAACATGCTAAATATTTAGTTTACAAGCAGTGGCCCACACCAAGAGATAAGTTACAAGAAGAACAATAAGCACTGTCACCCAAAAAAAAATTCCAATCTTCAGAAACATTGAAGTAACTACCAAAGGAAAAAACTGCTGAAAAATTGCAAATATTCTAAAACTTATTAGCAGAAGGTATGGGGGGGTGGAAGTAAATAGTATTTAGCATCCTGTCTCATATGCTGAATATGTTACAGGTAACTTTTCCCAAAAGCATAATTGTTTGTCCACACATAATTAACAGAGCTGATACCAGATCTCAGTATTCCCAACCATAGTTCCCTGTGAAGTGATAGTGGAACAGGTAATTCTCCTTGCAAAAGGAGCTTCCAGGCCATTTAAAATACTGCTGCCAGTCAGAACAGACTACAAAAGGCTCCTTGCAAGATAGTGTTA
The DNA here is from genome assembly GCA_013398115.1 of Falcunculus frontatus. Lineage (NCBI taxonomy): Eukaryota > Metazoa > Chordata > Aves > Passeriformes > Falcunculus > Falcunculus frontatus. The sequence goes on along the minus strand of VZRV01005212.1, from coordinate 347,203 downwards.
CACTGGTCAATCTGGTACAAAAACAGGAGCTGTAATAAGGCTGGAAAGAAATGCCTCATGGAAGCTCTGGATTCACCTTCCCTTTTTATCCAGTGCTGGTTACTCTCCCAATTCATTGTCAAGATGTGGTGTCTGCCAATAAACAAACATTAATTTCTCTTCATTTCATGTCGATGCAAATGTTTAACAAATTTAATGAGAAAAGATCATGTGAAAGACGGGTTCTGAAAGGTAAGGAAGAAAGGGGAAAGGGCAACAAGTTGTCTGGTATGTGCTTTTCTACTGATTTCTAGTCACTAACTGAGACAGATACACAGCCCCCTCTGGATCACAGCTAAAATGAAGCCCTTTTGGGAAGTTCAATGTCCAGTGTTTTAAAACACATTTAGAAAAAGAATCACTATTAAAAGTTTGTGGAAAGAAAAGGAAATCTTTTAGAAAACACAGACAGCTTTCCCTGAATACACCATCAAGCCATATGGTGCCCACATACAGCTGTGACACAACACAGCCAAATTATTTTCCTTTCTGCTGAGGTGACTCACAGAAGAGCTAAGGTTTCAGCTACAATTAAATCTTCATTTGATCCTTCAGCAACTGGAAGCAGCTCCATGAATCTAACACAGGGCTCGATTAAACAGTGCAAGTGCCTCAAGTGTTCATCCAGCCCTGAGCCAAAAGGCTTTTAATACTAAACACAGGAGGAATTCCACTGACTCCTACAGAAGCAACAACTTAAAAAGTGTAGCATTGAGTCATTGAAAAAGGCCCGTCAGAGACATTAGCTAAACATCAGCAAAAAGACTAATGATAAAATCAAGTGTTGCATAAGTATCACAGTTCATTACTCTGAATTAATTTTGTTCAGCAAAACCTCCATCCATCAAAATACCTAATTCCACATCAAATGTTCAGCACTACTACTAAATTCAAGTACATATTTAATTACTGTTAATTGATGACTTAGCATGCACACATCACCCGCTTCAAAAAATAGCTCACAAGCCACATCAAAATACTCAATGGTTTCAGTATCAGCCCATCACACTGTGAAGCAAAAAGAACAAAACAACCCTCTCCCAACCCATTTGTGCATTTTTTTCCTATCTACAGGACAAATTCATTTACAAAACTCTTGCATCATCCCTTAACATGCAGTCAGGAGAGATATGACCTCTGATATATACAGAAAAAACCCAGTGCACTTCCCAGAAGAGAGGATTTGTATGAGTAATACATTATTTTGAGCCCTAAATAAAACATTATCTCATCATACACATTATGAGAATTCTGTTCCCATTTATTCTTGATAAACCAAATTCACAGAGTGAGATAAGGCAAGTCTGAGGGGTCAGCTTTTATAGTAATCTATTCCAAGAATATATAAAAGCCTAAGTACTGTAGTAGTTTATGTTCTTTTATCACTCCTACATGTGTCTTTATGCAAATTTAACCCTCAGGTTGTACATTTGCAACGGAAACATTCAAAGAATGCTGTTTTGATGCTAATGATGCTGTATAAATAATATGTAGGGGACCAGTGCAAAGTGTCAACTGCATATTCATATCAAACATATGTGCAGTTACTCAAGTAGAATTTCATATAAAAATAGAGAACACTAGGAATTCTCATTAGTATTTTACTCACCTATGTACAGCATGCAAAATGAAGCTTAGGCCTTGTAGGTAATGTAATTTGTAAGTATTTGTAAATATTTATAAATAACAGGCAAGTTTCTTTCCCTCCTCAGAGTCCCAATGGAGGAAAGCAAATTCCACTTTGGCACTCAGTGTAAAATGAAGTAAGTTTAGTCATTTGAGGATACAACAATCTTGCTTCTATGCAGCATTCTCTTCTGACTACCCAGAAGTGCAACACCAGCGCCCAGAGAGATCATGAAGTATTTTCCAGTAGAACCTACCTTTTTCCTCAGTTTCTTGTGTGTTTGCTCATTTTTCCATTCATGTAGCAGAAAATCCTGGGAGTTACACAAGTAGTATCAGTCATCTGAGGCCAAAGTCACTAACTGATCATTGAAATGATCAATTTAAGCCCAGTTTGCGTGACTGGGCTCTTGCCTCATCCCAGACGTCATCCTGTAGGCACAACAGCTCTACAGTAAAAACTGCTTTATCAAGTTCTCTGTACTCACTGCTACTGAACTACAAATAAAGTCGGTAAGAATTTATCCTCTAAAAAGTTCACATTGAAACGTGCCGCATCACAGCATCTACAAAGACTGTATTTACTTTTATATATGCATTTTTCTTTTAAAAATGTGTTTTGTTTCAAAGATGAACTTTCATACTTGGCATATCTCCAACTTATTTCTCTAAGATGGGTGTTTATTTAGCACTAGAGGTTTGCTTGAAACATTATCAAACATTTTGGTGATATAATTTTTCTTCTTCCTACTATGTTTTGAAGTTATTTTATCAAGAGACATCTTTGCAGCTTTGTCTTTCAGTAACTTAAGACTGAATTGCTGTTTAATTTAGCTGAACAGACATTTATTATCTTTTACAGCTTTTATTTCTTTGGATTTTTAAGAACCACTGGGAAGAATAACTGATATAACATAGCAGCTTCTCCTAACGAGGCTATCCAAATATTACCATCAATAATCCAGAGCCCAGTAGTTTAAAGAAATTATAAAACCAAGGTGGTCACAAATCACAATTTAATTTGCCCTCTCGTTGCCTCCTGACACCTTTTAGACATTGATAGTCCTGCTGATTGCAAACAACAGGCAGCTGAATCTCACAGTGCAAAGGGACTCTCCCAAGCAGATGAAAGATCCTTCCATGCAATTCCATCTCAATTAAAATACATTGTCCACCAAAGTTACCCAAATTACAAGCTAAAATCAGCAGTTTACTTCTCAATGAAAATTTTACATAGCCTTCTAACAGAAAGCAAAATGTCACTTGTTATTACTGGAAGAAATTCACTCCCCAGCAAGAAAACCATAAAATAAGTAAGTCTATCACTCCTATAGCATAAATATTACTAAGAGTGACTCTGGAACCATGAGAAAAATAATTTATAAAAAGTATCAACCTTACTAGTCAAGAACCAGCACACCTCTATTACCCAAGAATACAAATCTTCCCACTCTGCCATGGCAACGTGGATCAGCCTGGAGGAATCACACACAGCCAAAGTGATGGCTGAGTGCTGCTACACTGAGACAACGTGAGGCAGAAATTAAGATTAGATCCAAATTCTGAGTCATAATTAAAGAAAACCAAGGTGAAACAGAATAAAAGCCAAGATACACAGATGATTGTGAAGTCAAAAAAAAATATCCAAAGGAAGCTAAAAACATGAGAGGAAAATGCATGGCTCAGATAGCTAAGAAAACCAGTTATGCAAAGGTAAAGACCTTTTAAGATACATCAGCACTTAAATTAATTCTAGTTCTGAAAATAGAAAGATGGTAAAATTGCTACAGTGATCAGCAAAAGGCTGGAAGTGATCAATAAACATTGCCTACCTGCATTTGGTCATGTGGATAACTTTGTACTGCATGAGGATAATGAAATAATGAAAATATACTTATGACTAACCCAGATAATATAAAAATAATAATTTTTAGAATTTCATAAGAAAAAACATAACCACAAAGTCTAGAAAAATGCCCAAGAGAACTGCCTTAGGATATCAGTGGGACCCCAATGTCTATTTCCACTGCATGTGGGAACAAACAGAAAATTTCTCTAGACTAAGTGTCCCAATATAAAAAAATTAACAACTAATAATTGCAGGAGACTTACAAGACTTTTAACCATGGATTAAATGTAAAAAGGAGGTTAATTAATCAGGTTAATTTATTCACTTCATAATAAGAGTATAATTCAAAGGAGAACAATATCATTAATGCAAATCAACACAGCTTTACAGAAAGCTACTAAACAAACCTGGGACTTGTCCTTTGTGTGAGCAATCACAAATTCATTATTTAGGTTTTTACGAGGCACTTCACCTAAAACACGTGGCACTCTAGACAAAATAACAGTGCAGAATGTATTACAGGAATTAAAAATGACTTAAGTGAAAGACCTCATATTTTTAGCAATTCTGTCAGTACTTCTCCATTGTTCTCAGTGAAGTGAAGCTCACAGCACTGTCAGTGCTGGTGAACAGCAAATCATGGTGGGAACGGAGCAATCTGGATCAGTTGGTTCACTGCACTCATTCCTTGGGAACACAGTCTCAGGCACATATTAAAAACGGAACAAGTGTTGGCAGAAAGCACGTATGTAAATCCCAGTTAAAAGAAAATTATTTATGCTTAAACTTAAAAAGCTTAATCTTTTTAATCCTTTAAATACGAAAAACAGGCTTAATTTGATGGCAATATAAAATGCTACACACTGAAAAGCCTTTCATCTTGAGGATAAGGAGATAAGGACACCAACGTTTAGAAACTAAAGCTAAACATCCCAAATTTCATATTTTAATTTACCTAGCACCAAAGGTAATAGAATCTGAAACAAGCACAGACAATCCCCTTATCTCCTGAAGTTCTCATAACAAAACCATACATCTCTGTGCTCTTAGGTCCAACTAACGAGTCAGGGGGGTGGTACACAATAATTGCAGTACAGAAGTGGTCAGGCTGTATAAACTAGCAGTACCTTCTGTCTCAGGTGGATTTTACCACTCAGAGAAATGTTATGTAATCAGTTCAGCATCAAGGCAATATTTTGGAGAAATAGGCAAATGCATGGTTTTTTTCCCTCAATTTCAGCTTTAGTTATCCAACAGTTAACCCATCCTCATCCAAACAAGCATGTACTGATTCTTCTCCGTGTATTTTTATTGCTTCAAGGAGGCCAGCACACAATAATCCTTACTGCAGAATCCAAACCAGCCTGTTTTAAGTCATGACTGATTAGACGTGGTCAGTCTTGTGTGACAAGTACATCATTTTAAAGATGTTAAGATTTTGCCTCGTTTGTTGCAACAGCAGAACACAAAACTTATCACCTTTCAGGGAAAACAAAGTTGATTTCATTTACCTCCTCCAAATAACTGCCTCCCCCTGGCTTACTACCAAGCACTCTATTCCCTCAGAACAGCTTTTGTGCTGTCAGTACATCTTTGACATTTTTTAAAGCAATGGAATGCAGTTCTAGATGGCACAGATATCTCAGTGTGTTTACTTGTAGCTCAAGTGTTTTCTTTGCTTCAGTGGGTTTTGTTCAACTCCCCCGTTGTCCTCCACCTGTTTGTCTGCAGAGTGACTTCAACTCTATGCCAGTAGCTTCAATATATGAAACTTAACTTGCATTAAAACTCCCATTCAGTGATAGACATCACACTTGCAGAGAGCACAGGATACTTGGGATGTGATATTACATAACATCTGAAATATCCCATTGCTTAGGGGAGGATTAATAAAAGCAGCAGAATCCATCATGGCTGGATTAATCCAGGCTCCTCTCTGCTCTTACACGGACAGACACCGGGCAAGAACAGAACATCTGAAGAACCTGCTGTACCCTCCTTCACCTCAAACCACACCCAGCAGCTGGAAATCATATCCTGTCTCCCAAGTCATCTTCAATTCCACTTCAAGTATTTTCTGCTATGGAAAACCTCCTGTTAAGCTGAAGACTTCATACCCATCTTTTCCAGTGGGCTGTTAATATAATGTGCAGCAAGGCCAATTACCTTTCAAATGAAATTTAATCAAAGAAAGCACCTCACCCTTCACAGATTTAAAGTTATTCTGCTCAATTACTGACAAATGTGTCAAGTACATCCCTTAGAGGTCCCAAGGAAATAGGATTACCCGCACTGAATATTCATCAGAGAGGAAAAGGAAAGTGTTACTGTCTCCTCAAGAGGATAAAACAATGTCATGAGAACCGATTTCCAATCTTATCTAATAAAAAGGCAATTTGCCACCAGACCTTTAACACCCATTTGTTAAAGTAACCCAGAAACTTATTTATTGGAGTGATAGACTAGAAACACACAATCAATTTTTAGAGACTTTTAATTACTAAGAAAATTGCACTGTGCATTTCCTCCAGATTAAACAAATACCACCAGACAAGCCTGCCTCCGAGATAATAAGCAAACAGCAAGAAGCAAGCCACAGCTTTTTCTAAGGCAAACAAAGAAAAAAACCTCTTTGTGAGCTGGAGTTCTGCCCTTTCCAGTTTGCCCAGACTTGCCCCTTCCCTCGCTGTATGTTCTACCATGTTATTGACATAGCACAAGGAGGTTTTTTTGCTGACATATTCACACCAGACAAAGCTCCCTTTCATCAAGTGTTCAACCGTGCTCCAACACCAGGCTACAGAAAACAGCAATGCCAGACAGCCTTCTATGGCTGGATTAGAAACCACTGCTTCTTAGAACAGGAATCACAATATCTCTAAATTAAATCCTTTACTGGGATATCAACACTAAGAGTATCCACGTAAACTAGCAACACAAAGTTTTGTTATTACGTCAAATCTACTGTATTTGACACTTTAGTAAAACTTGTACCAAACTGGTATTAGAGACCCTGACAAAAGTAAGGAATTTAAAGCCAGAAACAGCAGGATTTACCTTCCAGAAAAGCCAAGGTAATTACAGCATTGATTATCATTTTCACCAAGCTTCCTACGTGGTGTTAAGTTGCACTTTTAAACACAAACTCCATTTCCTAATAAACTCAAGTTTAGGGTTTTTTTGCAACTGATCACATACTATAAGAGTACCTTTCCTTCCACTCAGTACCAAAAAACCCACCCAGCTCTACAAAGATTATTCAGCTGAAGACAAGCAGCCAGCAAGCTTTCCCAAAACTGAGGGTTTTGTTGTGATCTGAAATAAAGATGGATGTTCACAGCTACACCTCTTTAACTACAAAGCTTTCTGCAATTATTAGAAACGGATAGAATAAGCTTTGAGAGCAATGTTAAAAGCCTGGGGGAAAAAAACAACAGAAAACCAAAACAAGTCAAAAGCATTTTAAGCAAGTCTTTATTTTTCTACTCCCATAACTAGAAATAACAAGACAACTAATTCCCCAATTATTCTTGCTAAAATGTTGGGGTGTGATGGAATCCAGCCCTCAAATAAATGCATGCTTTGAAAAAGGAAAAATAAAGAGCTATTTCTGTGATTTGTGCCTCACAGTCAAACTTGAATGACCCTGAGAGAAGTCTGTGCAGACAAATCACTGGAAAGATTTATGAGCAGTTTGTTAGACCTGTTTCCCACCCCCCTTTGTGTTATTGCTCTGCAAATTGCAGATTTTTTTTTAGCAAGTACTAATTTTGACTAAAACCCATCATAAAGAGTGCTACAATATTGCTTTTTATTACAAATAGCCAAAACTTTTTCGAAAATATAAATGTGTAAAACAATCCACCGACTGTACAGTGCATTTACAGGACACAACCCAGAAAGGAACATGCAGTGTAAAGAACTGCTTTATACATTTAGCCCTTGGCCACGAAGAACTTGGCAGTACCACCACGAGTTTAATGACTATAGGGTGAAAAAAATAATTAAAAAACAAAAAGCTCGGTTACATCTAACTTTACCATGAGGTTGGAATACATACAACATCGTACAGGGAAGAGTTGTTTTTAACTAGAAACCGTCATCATGTTGTAACTCTTGGAAGGGCTGGATCTGCCAATCCTCCACTCCTCCTTGCAGCTGGTCCTGCTCTCCAGCTGTTTGGCCGCCTTCCCCCCGGGCTGAGGGCTTTCGTACAGCACACAGATAGACCCGTCCTCACCTATGCGATAGGACACTTCGAAAGGGTCGACCCACAGCGTTAATTCGCTGGGCAAGAGCTGGAAGAGCCTCTCGTGGCTCAGTCCGATCATCCCCGCCGCCTTTCCTATCAAGGGGTCCATCTTATGGTTGATCCTGATGCAGCGGTAGCCGGAGCCCTTGGAGGGCACCAGGGGGAACCAGTGGTGCTTGTAGTGCTCTGCGGGAGGGAACAAAGAGGAGCTTCAGCGCGGGGCTGCGCTCCGCCGGACCCCCGCGGGATGCGGGAGGGATGGAGGGGATGGAAGGAAGGGATGGAGGGGATGCCCCCCGGCACTCACCGCGCATCGCCTCCTGCAGGCACTCGCGGAAGCACCGCAGCTGCTCCTCGCCGACCCCGCCGGCGGCCCGCAGGAGGCGGGTCACGAACGCGGCCGCCGTGGAGATCTCGGTCCTCATGTCCGCCCCGGCCCCGCTGCCAGCGCCGCCCGGCCCGGCCCGGCCCTGCCCTCATTCACCCCAACGGAAATAACGGTGAAGCGCGCGGCCGCGCTCGCCGCTGCCCTGAGCCTCATTCGCACCGCAGCCCGGCGGCGCCTCCTCTCATCCCACCGTCAGCTCCATCGCCAGCGCTGCTCCAGGCAGACATTGCCGTTATCCTGCCTTGTTCCCTTTCCTCTCACATTTCTCAGGACCCAATACAAGCACAGACTCAAAACCCCCCACCATCTCAGCCGTACAACTCCGAGGTCATCCTTGAAGTGTGGGGTTTCCTCTCCCTGTACCAGCAAATGACAAAACTCTTGACATTTGCCCAAAACCCAGATTACTCCTCTCCTAACCAGCTCTTGAGTCTGGATCAAGATGCTATTTTGTTAGAACATATTTTCACTGAAGTCCTATTTGCATTTCAGTACCTCATGCTTTAGGAATTAAGCTAAAAAATTAATCTCTGTTGGTACCTGATTCAGCCATCCACTTACTCCAGTTTTGGTTTATTCAGTGTTTTGAGAATCAGAACACAAACCCCATTCATGTCCAGGTTCATTAAAATAAGGGACAAAGAAACAACAATTGCATTGGAGTTATGGAATTCTTGCTAGCACTGAGAATAAACATACCATTAACAGCACGAAGAACTGTCCAAATCTAGACATAAATTACTAAACTTAATGCTTAATTATGCTAAAGAGCTCCCCCCTTCCAAAATGCGTGTGCCCATATGAATAAATGCCCAAATTCGCAGTCATCCCAGCGATTTTACTCTAAGTCAGACAGACAAGACTCTCCTAAAGCCAGGAGAGACACTAAGGGTCCTGGTTTAACTTGCTTGTGAGAAACTAAAGTAAGGATCAGAGTAGAAAGCAAATGAAAGGTAGCTAAAAGTATTGCGAGAGTCAAATGGTAATGCTCAAACTGCTGGCATGGATTGAGGTCTGGCACCTAGATTCATTAGTCCTAAGTGGAACATTCAAATGAAATAAAAAATTCTGGCTATAAAAATCAAAAGATGCCACAGTTGTCAGGTAATGCTGAAGTCACACTTTGATTTCTTGTGTTTGCCTCAGGGAGTTTCAGATTTAAGACTAAATGGAAGCAAGACACCAAAGGACAAGAAAACAGCAGATGTGTAACTGTTTGACTTTCATCCCCCTGCCCAAAAATGGTTCCACAGGCAGCTGTATTTAAAGCAAATTTTACAGCTCAGACTTACTCTGTTGTTATTCCGATCCTCTGCAAGTCATTTCTCTTCAGCAGGAACACCCGGAGTAAAGGAAAGCAGTGTTAGTGTCTTGGTTTATCTTGTTAAAAATAAAGCTTGTGAAGGTGTTCTATCATTCTGTTTTTCCTCAGCTTCAGCTAGAGGAAGAGGAGAAAGTAATACTGAAGGTATCTCACTCAAACAGTATATTGTTATTTAAAAGCAGCAATAATTTAAAAAAATAGTAATAGTAGCACAATCCCATTCATTTATTAAAAAACAAAAAAAAAACCCTAACAAACAAAAAAACCTCAGAATTAAGACCAAGTAATGTCTAAATCAAGTTCCTTTTAGATTACTTAAATTAAGCTCTCAGTACATGTCTCTACAAACATAAGCAGTGGAAACAGAGCACTAGAAATTGCAGGGAGAGGTTTTAAACTAAACAAGCAATTTTGGTTTTACTCCATATCATCAAAGCATCTCTCGCTAAACATAAAAAAATAAAACCATTCTTAAAAGCAAGAACTAACTTTTCTTTATGGCTAGACTACAAAAACAAACATTACATTACCATTCCCACTAGAGAGAGAAAAAGAATAATTCCAAACCTAAATAACAGTACCTTCAGTGATGTGAGCAACAAATCCATCCACAATTTCCCCAGTTTGGTACATAATTGATAAAACACAACTTCTTAGAGAAAGAAAACCATCAAGCAGCACCTCAAAACTAAAGTAATGCAAGTGCAGCTTCCCTCCAAGACTGCCCCTTTTCTGTGCACCTGAGCTGACCAGATGCAGCTGTTCCCACCTGCTGATTCCATAGGGATCACCTGCTGCCCCTTTAGCACAGCTGGGAACGATGACCCTCAGGGCTTGCTTTGGGCCTTACTGGCTCGTCACAGGCTGCTCACGCAGTGCATGGATGAAGAAAATTGCACTCTAGTAATAATCTGATTTTCCTGCATGTAATGGGAAACAGAGAAGTGAACAAGAGAAATCAGAATTCTCTGACGGAATTGGAAATATGTCATACTAACACAGTGGTTTTCACTTAAAAGACCATCAAGGGATTTGTAAACTGATTTATAGAAATGAAAATAATTAGTAACTCTGTTTTAAAAATGTGCTGGAAGACTATGGTCTAGTTTCTGCTTAAAAGGTTTCTCAGCATAGCTGTGACCTCACACTCACCTGAGTTATACAGAGCTGGAAACTCTGTTTTTCAGTCCACCTTTAAAAACAGGAAAAATATTATTACAAAAGCAAGTTAACGCCAGTAATTTACCAATGGGGGTTTAGCACAGGACTTTTGCAAATATTGCACTTTCCTGGCACTTTTATCTCTTAGAGGTCCCAAGTTATCACGGGCAGTCGTGCCTGTGGCAAGCAGTGCCAGGGCCACACAGGATCGGTCACGGCCGCCCTCCCAGCCGTGGTGTGACGCCATCGTGCCCAGGATGAACCCAGGGCACGGGCCGAGGTGTGACGTTAGCGGGACAACCCTCACGGCGACGTCATTCTTCGTAAATGACGTCATAGCTCGAAAATGACGCCACCGCATTCCCCTCACACCACTAAGCGGACGAGCCTTCCCGCCACCCTTCTGACCAATCAGCGAGGCGCTTGCACGGCAGAAGTCCGCGGCCAATCGCGAGGGCGCTTACAACCGGATCTGTAGGCGCCTCCACTCCATTGGCTGTGCGGGGACCGCTGCCCGACGGTGATTGGCGAGCGGCGCGGAGCGCGCGGGGGGGCGTGGCCGGGGCGGTCCCGCGGCGTGTGGGCCCCGCGGGTCCCGGTGCCGCCATGGCCGCGCTGCCCGGGCCCCGCAAGCGGAGCGGCCCCGCGCTCTGCGGGGAGAGCGGGGCTGCGGCCGCCCCGCCGGCGCTCCAGAACGGCCTTCCCCCGCACAAGCGCCCCAAGAGCGCCGTGACCGGGTTCGTGGACCCCTTCGGGGACAGTGATGACTTCACGGCGGACGACCTGGAGCAGATCGACATCCTGGCCTCGCAGGCGCTGTCGCAGGATCCGCCCGCGGGACACGCGTGGGGAGCCCCGGCGCTGCCCCGGGGCGAGCGGCAAGGTCGGTTTGTCCTGGCGGCTGCCCGGCACTGCCCCGCTGCTGCGAAAGAGTTTGGTGTCCCTTTAGGAATCGCAGAATGGCCTGGGTTGCAGGGGACCTTAAAGCTCATCCAGTCCCACCCCCTTCCATGGGCACGGACATCTTCCACTATCCCATGTTGCTCCAAGCCCTGTCTAACCTGGCTTCGGACACTTCCAGGGATGGGGCAGCCTCAGCATCGCTGGGCACTCTGTGCCAGGGTCTCACCACCCTCACAGGGGAGAATTTCTTCCCAGTATCTGATCTAAATCTGTCAGCGTGAAGCTCCTCTCTCTTGTCCTGTCACTACAGGCTCTTGTAAACAGACTTGCTCCATCTTTCCTTTAAGTTCCCTTAAGAGAATTGCTCCTGCCTGTCCCCCTGGCCACCAGCACCCCACGGTGGTACCCCCGGTGTCAGAGGGATGGTTGGGATTCAGAGGAATAACGAGTATAAACAATCCCAGCAGGCACATTGCATTGATCCCACGGCACCAGGAGCCCTGGTGTGTGTGTGTGTGTGGTAATGCCAGCCTGGGACGAGGGTGCTGCATGTTCAAACTGCCAAATAAAAAAACCTGAGTTTCCTAAACTTTTGACATGCTTTAGGTATCATATTCTGGTAACATGTTGGCTTTCAGAATTTTTCCCTTTAATTTCCACTAATAAATGCATAGCATGCCTGGTATTAATAGCTGAGTTTCAGGTTTACTTTGGAAAAAACAAAAGCAGGGGTTTCTTCATAATGAAGCTTAGAGAGCTTGAATAATCTAAGTTTTAGCAACCCTGACATCTGTCATCTCGCCAGGTGAACAAGTTTTCAGTGAACCCTTGTTTGTGCATTAACTGAAGTTATCTCAGAAGAAATGCTTGCTTTTGCTGTGGGTCATCTTGCTGGTTTAAGATATGAGATGATCTTTAAGGTCCCTTTCAACCCAAACCATTCTATGATCAGAAATTGGAAGGGGGGGGAGGTTCTTCTGTTATAAGAATTGATGCACGAGCACTAGCAAAGTTCCTGTGGTGATTAGATGAGGCAGTGTGCCTGTTTGTAATGACAGTAAAATACTAAGATATTCAGATGTATGCAGTGACAAGTAACAAAACCTCGGTGTTGAGTCACCAGTGATGTAAATACATCATCTGTGCTTCAGATTTTGGCTTTTCCCTGCAGCAGGAAGCAGAGCAGAAGATGGTCTGATGAGAGATGCATTCCAGTTTGAAGTGCTGCAGACACAGCATGAAGAAGTCAAACAGAAGGTTGGCAATATCCTCCCCTCTCCTCTGAATATCACATATTTGATAGGAATAACTGAAAGGTGGGAATAAGTCCAGGTCCAAGCATTTAATTCTAATCAAGTTGATCAATAATCTTTGTAATCCAGGGATGTGTTAAAATCATTATACTAGAAAAAGCTGTAGTAATGTTAAAGAGTGAGGGCAATATTTTATTTCTTGGTCATTTCAGATTAGCAAATGCTGATTTTTCGGTTTTATTTGTTCCCTGTCCAATCATTTCTCTGCCCTGTCAGTCAGCCAGCTGGAGTTGTTCTGTTCAACTTAAAAGCTTTGAGAAAGTGAGGTGACTTTTAAGTGACTTTATGTTACTTTACCTTCTGGTGGTCCTTTATGGAAAGATACTCTGTTTCTCATTCTTACCTCTGTTCTCTGCATCTTTCCCAGCTCTGTTATATCCACCTTTATCAGGGAATCTCCTACCTGTACACCATGTTAAATCATAATTTTACAGTTCTAGAGAGGTGTCTTTCTGCTCTTTTCTTCTTGCTTTTCTGAATAACTTCTTTATTATCCCTCCAAAGTCTTGTCTCTGAGTGGTGGTGGCTGCTCAGGAAGTATTAGAGACTCAATATGTCCTGAAGATATTGTCTGGGGGTGGTGCCTTGTCTTAGGACAGAGTGCATGTTGGCTGTCCTGATGGATGTAATAGTATAATTAAATTATCACTGTTATCATCCAAACAATGAATGAATTACTGATGTGTGTGACTAGAACACTTTAAAAAAAAAAAAGCCAAAACATAATTGCAGAGAAGGGGAAAGAGACGGATGGTCTTGTCATTTTTAATTATGTTAAAGAAAACAGTAGCTGAGTCTGATTTAATGAGAGAAAGATTAGAGGCAACATGTATAGAATTTATGAACTGGGTTACCAGGAGCTTTTTTCTCCCTAGAAATTACAAATACACCTAATTTTCAACCACATACTGATGCAAAGACACACTTCTGGCTGTATCCATCCTTTAATGGAATTCTTCTGTTTGCAGCTGAAAGAAATGCAGGATGAAATTCTCACTAAAAATGGAGAGATTAAAATTCTGCGTGACTCAATGCAGCAGATGGAGCGTGCTATGGAGGAACAGAAAAGATCATACCTGCTACTGGAACAGCAAAAATCTCAAATTTTAAGTGAAAAAGAAAAAGAGTTCTCCAAAAAGGTTTGTAAATATGTCAGTTACCTGCAGATCACGTGCAGAAGCTGATTTATGACTTAATGATGTCACAGACCATTTAGTCAAAGAACATTTGTGTGAAATTTCCACAATGCATGCTTTCTTCTTACCTAGAAGAAAACATTTGTAAGAACTTGCTGAGGGTTTTCCCCTGCCAAAACAAAGGAGTGAAATTCAGGTGGTAGAGGTTTTCATTTACTTGTTGCTTTTTCAAAGCCGTCCCGAGAACTTTGCAATTGGAATGTATTTCACAGTGGGAAAAAGTGACAGAACATGCTTTGTGGCTCTGATCAGACTGCTATTCCTGTTGCAGTCATCTTTGTGCAAGCCCTGAAGAGGACAGTGGCTGCTTTTGTCCAGTTGGCTCTGCAGTTAGAGCCTCACAAGAGCCATGCTCTGCGTGGCTCTTGCTCTGTCTTAGCCACTCACAAAGGCTTCTTGCCTGAACTCCTGGCACGTGGTTCTCAGATAGTGTTAATTGGACTAACGTTCATAAAAATGGAGATCTTGTGCAGAGTTCACAGTAAGTAGATGGTGATCTCGAGCTCTTAGGGTAACTCAGTTGCTCTGCAGTTGCACCACCTCTGAATGGTAACAGTAAAACTGCCCTGAACTCCTCTTTCAGTTACAGTCGTTGCACTCAGAGCTGCAGTTCAAGGATGCAGAAATGAATGAATTAAGAACACGACTTCAGAACTGTGACAGAAATAAACACCTTTCTCAGGCAGTTCCAACAACAAGGTAGGGGGGTTGGAAAAGGAATTTGTGTTCATTTTTGCAATACGTAGTGCTCAAACCATTGAAGAGGTTTTCTTTCTTCATGTAACTCTTAGCTCTGTTGTCTTTAAAAAATACAACCAAAAAAGTCTGATGACATCTATGGAATTTGTTCAAAAAGAGCCTTCCTTGTATCTATGACAGAAATTCAAAGAGTTATAGTGAAGTATCTTTAAACATCACTGCAAAGAAAACACATTGTTGTTTAATAAAATAATTATGAAAGAAATACTGATTCTTCTTTTTATCTTAGCCCTAAAAAGAATCTTGTGGTACAAGCGAAATCAGAAGGATGTTCTCCACAGCCTGGAAGAAGATCTTTTCCAACAAAGGAATCCTTCAATGCTGAAATGTCCACTAGGCCATCGTGTTCTTTGGGAAATTTTATGGCCCCAACCACTTCAATCAAAGAAGGTAAACCCATGTACAGCTTACAACATTTTTAGCTGCATGTGAACATTCTGCCTTAGAGAAGGATTTTGGTGCTGTGTGACTCAACAGTTGCTGTCAGTTCACAGTTATTTGTTTTATTTTGGTTTTGCTTAATTTTTTTTCCAGTTTATACCAACTGGAGTTAAATAGCCATGACTGAAATTTGCATGAAGATCTGTTCAATTCATACCTTAGTACCAGGTGCCACGGTGTCAGTGATGAAGTGGCCAGTGGCTGCAATAAATAACTTCATTGTGTGGTGAACTGAAACATCCAAATTGTTCATCTGTCTTTTCTCATTGAATAAAGAATAGGAAATAATTTGCCTATTTCTTGAATTGGTCTGCTAGTCAGCTAATGCATTTTTTGTATTCTTGTTCTGGCTTTAAAGCTGATCTTTTTGGGGATTGGATTTTAAAGGGTACATATTTAGCCATACTGAAAGAAGTAACTGAAACAATACACTCATTTCCTCTTTTATATGTAGGGCAGTAATTCTCACAAAATTGTATCTTGAAATTCACTGAGTAAAACTTAGGAAATTAATATCTGCATATATTTGAAGATTGCTATAACATGAAACAAAACTAGTGATTTTCTTTTATAGCAATGGGAAATAATAAATGGAAGAAATGTAGATATCATCAACTAATCCTTACCTGAAGTCATGAAAAATCTGAGGTGTTGCTGTCAGTTACACTGTTCATTCTGAAAATATGGGCAGTAGAAACTCCAGCAGAAAGAATAATGCAGTAGCCTTAAAGCATTAGTATTGCTGCTAGTTGTTATGGTAACAACACTCTATTTGTTTGAAAAAATACATTTGTTTACTTTCCTTCTGAACCCTGCAAGGCTTTTGGCCTTAGTTTACCTGGTAATTGTGACATATAGAGATGATTAAAAGATTACCTATCACTTTGGCTGAGTGTGTGTAGAGGCTGGGTGCAGATCTGTGTTCTCACAACCCCTGTTTGTTTCAGACAGTAAGATAACCCTTCCTGAAGTTTCATCCCTGAAGCAGCACAAAGCAACAGGAAAAAACGGTTCCTACAACTCTGTCCCCAAACGAAATACACAAGGTAACTTCATTCTGTTAATGCAGAAATAAAGCCAGGGAAAACGTACTTTAAAAAAACCCCCTAAACACTATAATAAGCATTTTCAACAGTCAGCTCCAAGAATACTTCAGGGTACTATCTCAGTTCCAACTGGCAGTGGAGTTGCATCACATAATTTCGGTGTCTGGAGTGGAAAATGGAGGGCAAGTTACCAGGACAGCTGGGATATGTGATCACTTGGCTCAAGCTCTTTTGCTAATATGGGATTGTAATTAAAATACCTCTAAATATAATTTGGTTTATCTTTAAATATCTTGAATTCATTTTTCTGAAAATCATCCTCTTGTTAAGAAAGAAGATTCATAATGAAAAAAACATTTTGAGGTTGAGAGCACCTCAAATAAGGCTGATCTTTTGAAATACTAGTTTTTTGTTGTTGATGATGGCAAAGCTACTCCAAAGAAAATGCTGTATCCTTCCAGGTTCTATCTTGCTGAATGCACTGATGAAGCAGCCCATTGTTCCTGGGTCATTTCTAGGACTCTGCCACCTTCTCAGTAGCAACTCTGAGCCTCTACCTGGAGCTGTGTTGCCACCCAACTCCTTGGATACGTAAGTTTTATTTTCTTTGTTAAACTGTATCTGCCATGTTCAGTACAGTAGCATTCTCTGTACTTGGTCATGCAGGACAGCTCATTCCCCATGGTAAATCCTGCTCTGCTTAGGCCATTTAGTGCAAAATTTGGAACATCATTCTGCATCTTTGATTATCAAAGATACTAAACACTGGAACATCACAAAGAGATAAATTAGGTTAATTATCTATTAGGGGAAGGCACAGAGCTAAACCTGGGAGTAGCTGTTAGCAGCTTGCATTGCAATGAGGGAAGCACAGAAACATGATCATTAATTAAGGGGGAAGAAAATGTTGAAAATGTGATTAAAAGTTGGGTTTATAGCTTCAGAATAGAAACCGTGTTCAATTTGTAATGTACAATTTGAGTGCAATTTTCCAAGATATATTTATATTTCCTGGTAAAGCATTTTAAATAGGAATATTGGGTATGAATTATAACAGTTTTTCACTTTACAGAATTAGGCTGTAGCTCCTGAAATACCTTTGCTTTTCTGATAGGTTATTTTATTAGTAATGAAACCTAGAATGCTTTGAAATGGCTCTTCCATGCAGGTATCAAGGAGTAGGATGATGTTTTCCCCCCTTTTTTTTCTATTTTGGAAACAGACATCTCTCAGTACTCTGGCCTTTCTATTATTCAGTTCATAATATGGATAACTCAGATTTCAACTCTGTTCTCTGCCTTTTCTTGTGAAGCATTTCCCTTTTACTTTTATTTGGACAGGAAGCCCACACAACTCCCCAGCAGCAGGACAACTCAAGAAGGAGTCTCTCCTCTTGTATCCCTGCAAGAAGCTCAAAAACTGGCAATAACAGGACTGAACTTGATTGCTCTGGATGAAGGATTATCTGAGGGAGGCCCAGCAGAAGGCCAGGGAGGGCTCCTGCCCCTCACACAGAGCAGGATCCGAGGTGCTGTGCATCTCCTGCCCTTGGTGGAGCACCACGTTGGTGCCTTCTGCCAAGCAGAGCAGCTCGGGGACACGCCAGGGAATGGAGCTTGTGGGACCCATCCAGCTGCTGCTTCCAGAGCCAGCACAAACACGGTGTCAAGCAAGGAGGACTTCAGGTTGTCCTTTGAAGAAACGACTCTTGTATCACTGGGGATCCTTTATTATTTGGTTTTCTACAGCTGGGATGTTGTCCACACATTGCTGTCTGCTGACGTGGAAAAAAGTTCTGCTGCTGGAGATGAACAGGTTTCCAAGACAGACAAAAATGTGTCGTGTGACAATCAGTGTGACAATAAAGAAGAGAGCAGGACACAAGGAGGGCTTCCTGCAGCTCCACAGGATCCTCCCAATACTGACCGAGCTCAACATTCTTTGTTTAAAAAGCTGCTTCAGATTTTAGCTTTTTCTGCTGCAAGGGGCACCCAGACTGACAATATCCTGAGCCAAAGCCTAAAGGTTTTGGTGAAATTAGCTGAAAATTCAACTATGGACTTGTTAATAAAGTAAGTCAGTAATAGCTTGAAAATTATTTCAGTCTGCTGTTCAGCAGGTTTCATTCTCTGTTGAAACTCATCTGGGCAGATTTCAGTAGAAGTTGTGCCATGTATGAGGGAAATCACAGATCACCTTTGAGAAGCAGCTGAGAATCTTTCTACTGCCTTTGCTGTTAATGAGTGTAATAATCATCCCTGATCAGTAACAAGGTTTGCTGATGATGTTCATATGAAGCAGATGCCATTGCCACATTAAAAGTGAGGAAGCTTCTTAAGGCCACATGCAGATCAGAATATTTATAACATTCATTTTGGGGTTTTTTGGGGAGGTGCATAAGGAAGGAAAGCACAGGATCTCATTCTGGCAGGTAAAACTGCCAGCGTGAACTGCAGAGTGATACCAAAAGTAACAGTGTTTTTCAGCCTACTTTGTATTTATGATGGATAATGTGAGATCAGGGATGTTCTGAATAGCTAAAAAGGCCCAAATTATGATGCTGTCTACAAAAAATAGTGTATTTTCAACTTGTAACTGCACTTCCCATTTCTAACTAAGTTTTGTTTTGAAGTTTCCAGCACTTACTTAGTAGCCAGATACTGCAGCGCTGCCTGTGTCCCGAGACCCCTCTGCCTGCTGTGCTTCTCACTGTGAGACTCCTGTGTGTTCTTGCTCAGCACCACGTGTTGGTTGCTCAGCTCTGTTCTCATTCAGGTAAAAGACTGCAGGACTCAGAGAACTGTTACCATGACTAAAAGTAATGCAGACAGGCCTTGCTCCAAGGGGCTAAAACCCCAGAAGGCAAAAAGGGGTTACCTGAAAACTTGTTTTCTAGTTATGATTTGGAGAGTATTTGTTTTGTGATATCTGTCTACAAGCAGTGCTTTTGAAAGGCACTTTAAAATCACTTTCTAGATTGTGTATTTAAGGTTGATGAGGAAAAAAAGGGCTGTTGAGGCGTTTTGAAGTTAAATTTATCTGTGCTCATGGCACTGTTGATTTTAGCGATTTCAGTTGTTCTGCATGACAAATGGTCTCTGTTCACTTCCTTATGAATGAACCAGGACAGGATTACCACAAAGGCAAATATGAAGTTTAGGGATACCAATTTCTTCAGCACTGCTGAAGATGTGTAAAGTAGAATGAGAAGCTGAGCCTGTACCACAAGTCTTAGGATAGCACTCAAAATGGTTTTTTGCCTGATAGAATTAAATTTTGTCATAAACAAGTGGCTAGGTGGAAAAAGAACAAAGTTGTCTCTGTTTCAGACACCTGCCTTCTCCTTGCACTCTACATGTACATAACATCAAGACCAGATAAATCAGCATCTGAAATGCTTTGGCTTCAGCTGGAGCAAGAGGTAACCATAGCTGATTGTCCATGTGCTCTTTCCTTTTCCTTCCAGTTGGGGGAGTGGGAGGAGCAGGACAACACACAAATTGTCTGAAAACAAGTTCTTTCTCTAGCTGAAATACAAAACTGCAAGTATAGGCTTGCAGTAAGGGATTACATTGATTTTTTTGAAAGGACCTGCTTGAAACTGAATCAGTAACTATCCTCAAAGAGAGCATTGGTCATAATAGTCTTTTAAGTCACTGAAAAAACCAAGGAAGATCCTAGGGTGGCTGCAGATGTTCAGCACTAAGCTTTATTTTGCTTTCAGATCAATAGAAGAGCAAAAATAAGCAAGATCTGTGTTTCATTTTGATTGTATTTGTTACATCTAAAAGGCATTCTGTAGTGATTTAGGACGGAAATGCTAACTTGCTGTCTAACAGTCATGGTTCTATATAGAAAGAATAGCTTTTAAACCTAATTTGTGTTGTTTGTACAGAGAGGACTGACTTGTTTGAGGTTCTGTTTGCTGTACTTCCCCCATTTTAAAGAATTTTGAACCATTTCCATTATGCCCCTAGCTGCATTGTTATATTAAGTGTAAATGCATCATTTGTATGCAGTGAATTAAAGGCCACTGACCTTGTCAGCCTCGTTCATCAGAAAGCTGAGGTTTCTGTGCAAGGCAAATTCTGTGTCTGTAAAGTGTTACATGGAAAAAAAACTTGTACAATTTTGAGGGTAAAAGAGAGAATCAGTTACGAAAAAAAAAAAACCCTGAAGAATTTTTGAAGCTAGCAATGAATTATCATTTCTACCTCCCCTTATTTGCAACTCACACAGCTCACTCTAACACAGCCTGTGTTTGTCACAGACAGTCAGGCTCCTGACACGCTGCATGAGGTGCTCCAGACCAGCAGTTTTATTTCCTGGCACAGACTGTCAGTGCAACCTCGAGGTATGTTCACCACAGCCCCCCAGTTTAACCAGCTGAGAACTTCCAAGTACTCAATGCTGAAATTGCTTTTTGCCCCTTTTATTTTTTTTGCTGTAGTGAAACAGAAGTTTCCTGTACTTTAGAGGATGCCACCTTCTAGGAAGCTTGCTTTGGCTTGCTAGAAGAATTCTGAAATTTGAAAGTTCAAAGAGATGAAGCAGTAAAGTTCATATTGAAATAAGTTTTCTGCTCCTGTATTTTTACTTTGTGTATTGAGGCACTGTTTTTCCTCTTGCAGGTGGTTAAGGCACTAATTGTAATGTTGCACAGACAGTGGATGAAGATTAGAAGATCTGAGACCAGCTTGTGTGCACATAAGGAACAAGTTATTCAGTTTTTACGGGATGCTGTTTTACTCTTGCACAGCCTGTCTCAGAAAGATAAACTGTTCCATGAACACTGTTTGGAAGTTCTCCATCAATATGACCAAGCCATGCCAGGCGTAAGAGCCATTCTCAAAAAGACTCAAAAACTGAGTGCCTCTGAAGGTAAAAATCAATCAAATGTTGGCTTTTTTCCATGTTGCAGAAATAAAAATTTCACTTCCGTCACTTTTCTCTTTTAACAAGTACCACAGCTGGTTGTTGCTCACATCTCTGGAGGCAGTTTAGATTAGATATTAGAAAAAATTCTTCCCTGTGAGGGTGGGGACGCCCTGGCACAGGGTGCCCAGAGAAGCTGTGGCTGCCCCATCCCTGGAAGGGTTCAAGGCCAGGTTGGACAGGGCTTGGAGCAACCTGAGATAGTGGAAGGTGCCCTAAAAAAGGCATTAAAGAAGGGGAGAAGTTTGTGTGACAAAACAAATCTAAAGACCTGTTTGCATGACACGTTCAAAAATTTTATTTGCTGTAGACTTCTACTGTCAGTATGTTCTAAAGTGCAGATGCCAGCTATAATTATACTGTATCAAGTAGAAAAAAAAAATCATGCTCTGAAACATTATCATTTTTTGTTGCAGAGCTGATTTTGGATGAACTGTATCCTCCTGAGCCAGAAGACCAAGGAATGGACTCCAGCTAGCCAACATGAAAGAGCAAAGATCTCTGTCCTTCCTCATCTGAATGATCATTTCCAATGTAAATGTGAACTTTAAATCATCCTTTTAAGTGATAATCGTAGGTTGCACTCAAACACAGCACAACTCAGACACGTTTCTTTGTTGTAATTATTTCAGTGCCATCTAAATGTAGCTGAAAACAAAGGAATTTTGATGAGAGAGTGATGCTGCTGTGCAAACCCATTCAATGGCTTATGACTGCTTCTGGTTATGAATTTCATCCTGTATGAAACTGCTGTGAATGGAATGGAAATTTCTCTCTATGCTCCATTTTACTCTGACTACAGCTGAATTTATGATGCTGAATGTGCTGAGGTGTTTGGCATCACTGCATCCATATGAAAGCCTTTTGAACACACTTGCTTCTTTTGTACCACTTTCTGTGTGACTTCCAGAATTTTCATATTGTATATCTTAGTAAACAGTTTATGGTGATTTTAAAAACCCTTCTAGAAACTTAAAGAGTTGGCAGTTCACTACAGGGCTTTGAATTTCTTGCTGAGGATTGGTCACCTGAGCTCACTCAATTTCATCAATCTGCTGCAAATGTAATTACTGAGATGCCTGAACAAAAAATACTAGAACTTACATTTTATAATTCACCTTAAAAGAGTGAGATGGTAGTGCTGAGGAGTGCATCCTAGGCAATAGAAGGATATTTCAATGTTTGCAGAATGACTGGGGTTTTTGGTCATAATGAAGGTGAAGGAGCATCTCATTCCTAGGATTCAGCACCAAAGATTGGAGGAAGAGCTGTTGCCCCACCCTTTGAAGTGTGCATGATCCTCACTGTCCCACTGGGCTGCAGGTCATCAACTGAGCCTTAGACCCTAAAAAGGGAAGTGTGAGTGTTACTAAAATGAGCCCACAGGTTTGTGGTTTTAGATGGGAGAGCTTTTTTCAATTTTCAACAGGGACTTGGTTAAGAAAGAGCCTGGAGCCAGGTACCAGGAGGACAAGAGACTGTACTAGAGTGGGAAGGAAGCCCTTGGAAAATTGGGCACCATTCAGTTCTCTGGTCCTGCCCAAAGCCTGCCCTGGAGCAAAGAGCCCCACTCCAGTGTGCTCAGCAAGCTCCTGGCTCAGCCCTCGCTTTGGAAGAGAACTTTGCCAGAAATGCCTGTGCAGGAAGAACCAGGAAAATAATCCAGCATCTCCTGAGGGCCAAAGCTCCTTCCTCCCCCCAGCCTGGACTCAGCCTCCTCCTCTCTGAGCAGCAGCTGCACCAGGCAGGGCCAGGTCGTTGCTGTGAAACACAAGCTGCCAACTGCTCCTCTCAGTAACAAGTCCCTTGTAGCATCTGGAAAAGTGCCATTTTCCTGCTGAGATGCACCAAGGAAGGATGCACAGGCACAGAGCAGCAAAGCCCTCTGAGTCTGTGTGTGCTTGCAACATGGTCAAGACCCTGGAACTGCCACCAGGGCCGTGGACAAGACATGCTGCAGAGGTTGGTGTGAAAAAAACATTTGACTTGTCAACGTAAAATAAATAAATAAGCAAATGAACAAAGCAACCCCCCCCAAAAAAAGGAAAAACAACCACCAAACAGCATTTCCTGATCTTCAGGATTAGAGAGAAGAGCTGGAAAGTGGATGTAAAAGCCCTTTCCTTCCTCAAAACAAAAATAAAACATTAAGATAACTCTTTAAGAACAGCCCAATGAGCAGGAGCTGTGTGGTAAAGGAGTATCTGGCCATGAGCCTGCTGTGAGGGACAAGCTTAGAGCTGTTCTGACAAAGATATGACAGTCACAGTATCTCAGATATCCCAAAATGCAGTGATCTGCCATCACTTTTCAACCGTTCTCACCACTTAATTTCTCTAAACAATTTGAGTTCACAGAGATAAGAGACATTTAACCTGTTTGGGTGAACAGACCAAATGAACTGTTAAGAAAAGTTTGGACAAAAACCAGTTAAGGAATCCCAAACTGTTGGAGCAATCCAGTTATAAAAAGTTGTTAAAAAAAATTCCTGGCTTCATCTAAAGGGTGTGTGTATGGCAACTTGGAAAAAGGGAGAAGTGGATTATTGCTAAACTTTATATAAACAGAAGAGTTATCTGTGGAAAAAACTGGTAGGAAAACTCCTAACTGGTCCCTCCTGGCTCTGCATCCTCTCCCATCCACCCCCTCTAACAGACAACACCCAAACATGTACATTTACATTCTCATTGAGTTTTCTCCCACCTCTGGAATTTAAAGTAGTACAACGCAGGCTCTGTGCACCAAACAGACCCCAACCCCTACACTTTCACTGGCAGGAGTTACAGTAACATCGTGGTATTGTGAAATTAAACCATAGCTTTTAAAATGAAGGCATTTTCTGTGACTGAAAAATTCATGTTCTTAAGGAAAAATGAGGCTGTACTAAAGAGAAAAGGCAGAAAGAAATATACTTACAGAACCACTATAATTCATTACTTAAAACATTTACAGTGACCAATCTCATCAGGATTATTTTAAGATTGTGCTGACCTTCAGTAATTCTTCCCTTTTTACATTCTCCTGGAATTTTTCTCAGGATTAAAAAGATCCAATCATGTATGCAACAGCTGGTTATCCCCAATCATCAGATCTTCACTCCCTGAAGAATTCCCAGCACAGCAGCTTTTCCACAGCCAGTCTGCATTTCCCCAACATGTTACAGATAAGCTGTGCCTCTGTATTAAGTGAGAAAAGCAATTTACTCTGGCATCAAGCACAGTCACAGGACTGAACAATGAAGAATTGAGCAGAGGAAAGCCACTAGGCATGTTCTACACATGATTACCACATTCCTCAGCAGCAGCCACACATCTTTCCTTGCCCAAGGGGCAACCAGACTTTCCCCTTGGCTGAAAGCTGAGCTCACCAGAGCTGCTTTTTCCTGCTCAATGAGCTGTACTTCCTACACCTTGCAGAATCGTTGACTTGGTGAGGTTGGAAGGGGTCTCTGCAGCTCATACAGCCCCCAGCTGAAACAAACTCCCACAGAGAAGCCAAACAATGGCTTTGTGTGTGTCATCCCTCAAAACCAAACCATTTTTTAAACCAAACTGACATAGGTGAAGGTGAAAAATACAAAATACATCTTCCTGTAGCACACATCCCTGACCTGAGTTGGGTTTATTGATATTAATCCCACCAGTGTGAGCTACTACTTAAAAGCCTGTGCTAAACAATTAGAACAGTCATCCTAACCATTGAATGTTTTTGTTACAGTCTGCAATATTATTTATGGCTGTAATGGCCAAATGGTTACAGTTAAGGTCAAATGCAGCAGTTCTGCCTGCACAGACTGTGTTATCTGCTGTGAATGTAACAGCAAGTGCAAACTTCCATTTCCAGTGTAAATTGTTTAAAAATATACATTGTTATTGTAATTTAGCAGACTGATAAGAAAAGATGATCTGTGAGCTTTATAATGTACAAACCCACTGTGGCTGAAGTTTATCAAAGTGCTTCCAAGAGCAAGGGCCAACACCTTCAGAGTCTGAAGTGTGACTGCCAGCACTGCTGAGCATGGACTGATCTCAAAACTTAAGTCCTAAAGCTTGTCAGTGCAATAGCTGCTCAAAGGCTAACCTGCTCTTGAAAATATCCAGAGAAACAGCCAGTTTCTATTCATATATGGTCAGAATATAATAACCAATGCCTGCAGAGCATCCTAACAGAGGTAACACAAACAGTAGTGTTTCAGTCTGTGCATTAATCATGTTGTAGGTTGGTGTTTTGAGAATGAACAATTTGTTTTGCTGAAGAACCTTTACAGCACAGCTGAGCTGTAACCCCTCTTCAGGGGCAAGGTACAATCAGAGTGAACACAAATCCATCTGCAGGAGCAAGAAGTGTTAGATTGCAAAGGCTGCAGTAGCTGATTTTAAAGTTATTTTGACTGCAGTAAGGGAAATGGGATATCAAAGGTTATTTTATAATGGCAAACTGGCCCTGAGTGGGGGCTGCCTTTGCAGAGGAGACAATTCCATCATTGCAAAAGCCTGAGCTCTTGAAAGGATAAAGTAACATTTTCTTCAGCTTTCTCTCACCTCTGACAGGTCTAACTCGTGCACTTCTTTCCCCTCCTATATGAGCGAACAGCTGTAAATTTGACCAGGTTCCTGTGGCACAGGCTGCAAAAACAACTAGATGAGGTCAAATAATAACCAGAGGGGAAAAAAATAGGCCCCAAACCACTGGCTAAAGCAAATCTGGTGAGTTATTACAAGTGCCAAGGTAAGATAGTGAGTTTCCATGCTTGGAAAAAATAAAACAGGAAAGAATTGCTTGTTTGGCAATAATTGCTGAAGTTTTTTCCTCCTGTGTGTCCAGCTCTTCCCACACAACCCTGCCATGGATTTTAAATGCATGCCAAGTTTTGTTCTGGAAAAATTCACACTACCACAGACAACTGCTGATTAAACATTATGAAAACATAACCAGCAATATTCCTCACCTGAACCTGGGCTCTCAACTTTACATTTCAGCAGTTTGCTCTCCTATACAATATTTTGCTGCAATAAAGGGCGAAGGTACCTTTGAAACCCTATGTGCTCCTGAAGAGACTCTGCAGGTTTTAATCAAAACCCAGGTTCTGCTCCTCAGCCCCGTGTGCAGAGAGAGGGGAAGGCACACAGCTTTCCTCTAAGCATTTCTCTGCCTGTCACTTCTCAAACTCAGCCATACTGCACAGGTGCACCTGCTAAAAGCCATGGGAAAAGAGGAACGGATGAACTAAAAAGCAGTGCCAACAAAATCATCACAAATTAACTGCAATTTCCTGGTGTCATTTCTAGCGCAAATATTAATTACGTGTTTTCTAGATTAAGGTTTTTAGGAGCATACATTTTGTCTGCTGCACTCAGTCAACTAAGAGAAAATGTGAAACAGAAATGGAAGTGAAATGATCTATATGCATCTCCAACACATTATCAGCCTGCAGCTGAGACTCCACCAAATTCAAGAAGTAATGCTACAAAACTACCCAATTATTGTGGGGTTTTGATTGGATGTTTGTGTGGGGTTTTTAATTTCTGTGTTTCTCCCTTTTTCTTTTAAATGCTACATTAGAATGTAGCTGGAAATTCAAGGTATTAATGCTGATACGCTAAACATCAATTCACTATTGCGTGGTGTCACATAAAAGAATATTCTTGACCTACTCAAAGAAAGTATTTTCAAGACTAATGAGTCAGGGGCATGAATACAGCCTTTCTAAAGCGTTTTTATCCAAACTAGAAAATACACAAACACATCAGCAAAAACATTTTCACAGAGAGTCGAAAGTATCACTTACCTCACAATGGTCAAGTTGATGAATGAGGCATAATAACACACAAATATAAACAGGTTGAGAAGATATTAAACTTTAATGAAATTAGAGATTTCCTTAGAGTCAACCCTTTTGCATTTGGCTTGGCAGCATCCTGTCAGAGGATCATTCAGGAGCTTACACTGTCCTTGCTTTATGTTGTGACCTGTGATTTTGGTTAGGCTTCAGTCTCCACCACCAAGAGTGACATCCATGATACAAGGTGACCTAAAGTACACTCAGTAACATGAGCTGTCAAACACGATGAAGGAAAATGTAGCTTTGCAGATATACCCCTAAATAATACTCAAAATGAGGCTAAGAAAACAAGGTTGACAGAATGTACTTCAAACACTGAATTTATTACAAAGGTGCATAGAGTTTATGCCATTTGGTTTGAATACTTATGTTTAACCTACAAACAACATACAGAGCAAGGTTACAGTATGTAACAAAAGCAACAATGATTATCTAGTAAATTCAATATTCTACTGTCTTTAATTTCACAGAACATTTCTGAAACAAAGGCACTTACAGAATTTAAAAAAAATAAAAGAGATATATCAACATTTAAAGTCTTAGCTCCCTCCCCCTCCCTAGAGCACTGTGGAGAACAAGTGTGATGTGAAGGCAACACCTACTGGGACTGACACATCAGCAGTGCTTAAACTCAAAATCATCTCCACCTTTTCTGTAACCATCCCATTCTCTTCAGTATTTGAAAACAAACTTCAACAAGGCTGCAGGGCAAGAGCCAAATAAAATTTGGTCCTACACTTCATTGTTAATGATGATTAATGCACTAAGAAAACACCTGATTAACTGTGAACTGGACCATTTTCTCTTCTTTCAATAAGTTTTGTAAGTGAATTAGTAACAGTACTGCTACAGCAGTCCCTTGTATATTAATGACTGATCTCTCCACTTGTGTATCGTTATCATTTGCACATGTCCACTGAAGGAAAGGTGTCCATTTTAGGCTCCTTAACCATACCCCTCATCTCCCACCACTAACACACAGAGCAGTGGCAATTCAGGACCACCCATCTAATTCAGGACCCAAACTTCCACACCAAAACCTCACATTTGGGAATGTCTTTTATTGCTGCCACTTTACTTTCCCCCCATCTCCTCGGGGATGACTGAGCCAACCTGCCATGAAATTGCAGATTTCGCTCTCACAACCTGAACTCAACACTGTGACTGCCACCAACTGCTCCCTTTGTCACACCAGGTGGGGGACAGGAAGAGCAGGGCACAGTAACAACCTCAGGAAGCCCCACACTGGACACTGAACCTGTGTTCTCCCTGGCCTGGCTCCACCCAGACTAACAAAGGGGCTGGAACAATCTCTGCCCAACTTCTCCATGAATAAACACCAGGGGTAGGATCTAGAGCAAGAGATTTATTTCTGCAGTTACTCAGTGCCCTTGCACACAGAAACATTCTGGATTTCTAAGGCAACACCTCCTCCTCCATACAGCAGACACCCATCCTTTTTGGTTGTTCCCAGGTAACACCTAACAGTGTAATGAAGTTTTGCCCAATTTCTCAGCTGACAAGGCAGGAAAGAGGAGGAACACACAGACACAGGCTATATGGATACAGGCTCTGTGAGTGCCTCTTGGCACTTTTCATGCTATTAACTTCAACACTCGGAGAGGTGTAACAGAGGGGCACAGGTTGTCACGAACCCCAATGTAAAAACTTGTCTACAAGTTTCTTCTGAAATGCCCTGAAAACTTCCTTTAAAAAATCAGAATAATCCAGAAATAGACTCAAAAATTCAGGGAGAGGAACAAGGCTGCCTTTGACAGCAGCAATTTCCATCCACTCAGTGAGGTAAAACAATGCCACCAAACTAGAAAATACCCCAAATGTAGAATCACAGGACAAATGGCTCAATGGCCTCTCTTAAAAAGTAAAATCAGTGTAAAAGATACGTTAGAATTATTTCACTGATTATGTCACAGTGATACATACAAATAACTACACAGTTCTATGAGGAATAACAACAAATTGCATTTCAATGTCGGAAAAGACAGAATTGTTGAGGACAGTGGAAAAAAAACACCTTATTTGTTTGAGCAATAAAAGATTCATAAAGCCTAAAGCCTCAGCAGTGGTAATAGTCATGAGGATGTCTCAAGATGTTTCATGACTGAAAGCATTACCTTCTTAAAAATACATTACCTGGCTGTGACCAAATCCTTCCTTTCCCTGACTTCTCATTCTCTGCTCAGCTTTATGGGAATGTTGAAGACAAAAGGGAGGTTTAATCCCCACTGTGTCCCCTCACCGAGCATTTTGTTATACCAATGCTGACTGGGTTTATAAAGGTCTATAATTCTTAGCTTCCTGCCACCTACAGTTCCCACTGGAGACAGTGGAAAACCCTGAGCTTTTGAAAACCCCAATCTCCTGCTGACATCCCATCTCTCCTGTAAAATAAATTCTTTCCCTGTGATGAGGCAGGACTGAATGCTGCCAAGGTACTTCTGCTTAACATGTGATTAAGGGGCTGATTTTAATTCCAAACTCATCAACAACAGATGGCTGAAGTAAGCTTGTCCAATAATACCTGAACAAGAAATACTCATCCAATAATTTTAATGAAGAATTTTCAGGTTTTCAGCTTTCGATCTATTTGGTCCATTAAGTGGCAGGGAGTTGGTTAATTTCTAGCTATAACACTCAATGGAGGCACAGTTTATAAGCCTTAAAACTGGGACAGAAAACAAGGACATTACCAACTCGGGCTATTTAGAACTAGTTCAAAGACAATTAAACATGGTTTGGTACCCCTCACCAAAGATAAAAGTGTTGCAAAAAAGGAAAATTCCCTTTTGAATGGTAAATGAAATGTATTAAATGGTAGCTTACCTAACAATAGTAGCTTCAAAACAGGCAGAACTTACATAACATGTATCAGGTAGTTTCTTGGAGGTTTTTACATTTTAATACTGTGCAAAAGATTGCTACAGCTTTGGGTATTTGACAATGCTCAGATTAGACCATTGCACAGCAAATGTTATTGTGGTTCTGTATTTCTGAAATACTCCTTCTTCACACTTTTCTTATTGTATCTAGAGCAAAATCTCTTTTGTATTTGCTTGAGGTATAAATTAACTTCTGCAAGAAACATACTCCTTCCTTGGAGCATTAAAAAAAAGAAGATAATGAACTGATTTTCACTCTACTTAGACAAAAGATTGTTGTCTTCCAGAAAAACGTAGCACAGGTGCATGGTGTAAACAGAACAAATTATATTTTGAAAAGTTTTGTATGCAGAAGCACAGCAGAAGAGCTTTTCAATAGGTGGGCTTCTGAGGATCCATGTAGGCAGGGTTGTAAGGGGGCTGGGTGGGGTAAGGGGCTCCAGCACCAGCTGCAAAAGCAAAACACAAGAAAAAACAGATTTGTAAAATGTACGTTCTGAATTCTACAGATAAAATGGCAACTTCTGTTTGGAGCACACAGTTAAGAGGTTCAACTTAGCCAGTATCTTAATTGGACTTGAAAATAGTTTGTTCTCACTCATAAAACATCTGCATTTCAGAAATAAGATCACAAAAACCTTTGTGCTTGTTGGCTTTGGGGATTTCTTGATGCTGAGTGTACATGAGCAGCCTTCGGGGGAGAACCTAGTCTAAAAAGAAGGAACAGATCTGGTCCTTTGAGACCAGTGGAAGAGCCAGTGGAAGTCAAGGGTGCACAAACAACAGGATATACCTGATAGTGTGCTGAGGAAAAAACACTGGGCAAAAGAAAAGGACTAGAGAAATCATCTTAGGAGTCCTCCAGAGAAAATGCTTTCCTGGTAAGTGTCAGAGAATTAATTAAGAAAGTAAAATAAAAGGGAAAAAGTATCCCATCACTACTGAGCACATGAAAGAGTCTAATTTATATACCAAACGTGTATCCCTTGGAAGAGATCCTTATTTTCTACTGTTCTGAGAAAAGCTGCTCTCAAGTGGCATTTTCATTTTCAGTCTGTCAAACAGCACAAGTTTGTTCAAGTAGCACCTGATCAGACCCCTGGAAAGTGCAAGTGTGGTTATCTTCTGCTAATCTTGTAAAGTGAGTGGGTTTGGCTCCTGTATGGCAGAGCAGGTGTTCTCCCCTGGCATGTGACCTAATTAAGAGCCTGCTCCTTGGTTAACAGACAGGAGAAATGAAGGAAAGAACTCTCACTGTGAGGCATTTTCAGCTGCCAACATGGAAAGAGCTTTGGTAGGTTCCCAGAAAAAAAACCAAAACAACTGTTTTAAGAACTAACAAACCAGCAACAGCCTGAGAAACCAGAGAGTAGGATAAGTTAAATGACTAATTTATTGGCTCCCTCATATGAAAAAGATGAAGCCAAAGCACTTTGGCATAATCCCATAAAACCCACAGCTTCTTTGGCATTTATAACAGAAAAATAGAGTCAACAATCCTGCCAAGTCAGTGTTTTCACATGTGGGGCTGGTTTGCACATTATTAACGTACAATTTCTAACTGGTTTGCGAATCTTTCAGACCATGAAAAGCCATTTTATATCTGAGTTGTCCTGAAAGTCACTTTCTAAGGGCATTATCTACCAGTCAGGACTACACTTTGCTTGTTATGAACAGGGAGGTTTGTAAGAGGGCCTGAAGATCCCACAGGTAACAGCCTAGTTTTGGTCCCTCTGAGCAGCCAGGAGCCAATTGTTCAGAGAACAGCTACTAGCAGCAGAAGTAGGAATTAGTCATTGCAACAATAAGGCTGCATGAAAACAATGCTGTGAAAGCAGGAAAGCTGAAGAAAAAAGATTCTGGTAATTCTAACAGCAAGTTGTCAACAGACTTCTCTGAAGTTCATCAGATACTTGCTAGTCTACAAATACAGTGACAAACTACTAGAAAATGCCATCTGTGTATAGATTGAAACACCTTACAGAATCACAGGATGGCCTGAGTTGGAAGGAATCTTAAAGATCATCTCCTTCCAACCCCTTTGTCATGGGCAGGACACCTTCTGTGAGACCAGGTTATTCAGAGCTTCATCCAAATCGGCCTTGGACACTTCCAGAGATGTGTCCGTAGTTTCTCTGGGCAACCTGTGCCAGGGCCTCACAAACCTCACAGTAAACAAGTTTTTCCTAATAATTCATCTAACTTACTGTCTTTTAGTTTGAATTCATTCCCCCTTGTCCTGTCACTACATGCTCTTACAGAACAGACCTAGCATATATTAGATTAGAAAGGGAATGAGGAAACATCCACCTCATGTATATATACATATAAATGGATATATATGTTAACTGGCTTTGATTTTAATATTAAATGTCAGCTGAATTAGTAAAACGTTCTACTGGATCCGCTGACAGTCCCACACATTGCCAAACTTTGCCAGTACAGCTCCAGCTCACACCTCCTCTGGCAATTCTTAACATAGAAACGATGACAGGAAAATTTCCACCAGGGTGAAAAACAGCATCCGCCATAACTTGAGTTTTACAGAATTTGTTCACATTTGTATTAACACAGCCACAGAAAATAAAAAACATAAATAACACGAGATTTTCTCCAGAGCAGCTGTCTCTTTAGCTGTTCAAGAGATGAAGAAGCACTAAGGTGCTGCCTTACCTGCCACAGTTTCATGGTAAGCCGGGGGTCCCGCCGGCTGCATGGGGTAAGGGGGAGGGTACTGTGCAGGGTACGGAGCCACCGGCATTCCCGGCTGGGGCTGGATAGCCACGGGCTGGTAGCCTTGATATGGAGCTGCTGGGTAGTTGGGTGGCACTGCTGGTTGTTGGGGATAGGCAGGGTGAACCACCGTGGTGGCAGTGGTGGTCACCACAGCTACAGGCAAGGAAAAGGAACATGGTTAGTGCTGCTGGTCACTAAAGAAAAAATCCAAACAACTCCCAGACCCCCCACATGGCGAGAGGGAAGAGAACATCTAAATGCTCAGAAAACATTCCAAAACATCTCTCTGCAACATTCTGAAGTGGCTTAAATGCTTATTTTTAATATTTAGGTATTGCAACTTCTGAGCAGAGTATTTTCACCTACTATAGGAACACAATTTTCCAGGAGGGATAAAAAAAAAAAATCCTCTTCAAAGATGTGAAAAAGATAATAAATCCAGAGCTACTTACGCCGTGGTCTTCGACATGCTTTGTACAGACAGCAACAGGAACAGGTGAGGCACAGAATAATAGTAATGACAATCACTGCAAAAACAGTAACTCCAATGGCAATAAGGGTTCCAAAACTGCAAGAGAGAGACCACCAGAACTGGTAAGAGTCACTCCTTAACCAAACCTGTGGCAAACACTTTGCTCCACCTTCAATCTCTCAGTACTTATTGGACTAAGAAACAACTGTGCAAGGCAGTGCTGCAGGAGGTTGGGTCTGCTGCACCAGGGGAAGCTGAACCACCCCTTCCAAGGGGTCTTTGGTCCCTCTCATTTCAGTGTGACTGTGATTGTTGTTGTTTTAGTGAACACACAGGTCCAGAGTGTGCCCAAAATGAAGCACCCCAGCCTTCGGGGTGACAGCAAGTTCTTCCCACATTCCCTCAGACCTCCCAGTCCCAAATTCAAGACAATCTCAGCACTGAACAGATTCTTGGCAGGTTCCTTGGCATCTGTAAACAGCTGATTTAGAATCCATGTTTCACATAGTTAGGAAGAACTGAAAATCTGACTTTACTGCAACAGCAAGTAGGCCAGGCTACATTGTGGGATACAGAAAACACTGCCTAAAACTCCAAAATTTAGTACAGGAAGGCCAAAGATTACCTTTGACCTCTGCCATGAGCACCAAATGACGAAGGCAGACATAAACAGTCACCTCTAGAAGCTTTACAAGTTCTACTTACCACACGGGGGAGAAAAGGTATCACAGCAAAGCCAGTGACAACTCCCTTTAAAGTGCTAAATGAAATGATTTGTTTCCTACTGTCTGAAATCAATAGAGCCCTTCTCCCACGGAAGCCAAAGTCTCCAACACTCTTATTTCTTAAAAACCACACTATGAATCAGTTTTGGGAACAATTGCAGGAAGTCAGTTTTAACGAACAACCAGCTCTAAAATAACGACC
This sequence comes from Falcunculus frontatus, assembly GCA_013398115.1. Taxonomy (NCBI): domain Eukaryota; kingdom Metazoa; phylum Chordata; class Aves; order Passeriformes; genus Falcunculus; species Falcunculus frontatus. The sequence goes on along the minus strand of VZRV01005212.1, from coordinate 313,094 downwards.
AGAGAGCTGATTTTACATCCATCCTGTTTTTGCTTGTTGGTAGAGATTTTGGCTACAAAGCTCTCTTTGTTTATTTCCCCGCTCAGTTTCCTTTTAACAACTTTAAACAAAATGACACATCTCCAGAACCTCCAGCAATTTTCACTCGGCTACCAAACACCCACCAAATGTGAAAATTGCATTTGAGTGTTAGTGACACCGGAAGGTTAAATCACTAACAAAAGGAATTGCAAAATGCTCTACCCCTAGCCCAAATTTAAAAGACCTCACCTCAGTGTCTTCTGGAGCAACTTAACCCTTAGTAAGCTAAGCACTGACTGAACACAAGCACTGACTAATAAAAAAGGCTCAATTTAAAATGCATTCTTTCCCCTTAAGAGAGGTTGCATCAATTTTCCTCTGTTTCTGCAAAAACTAGAAGAAAAAGCTTGAGTCAAATCTCTTTCAAAACAATGATTTTTTATCAAACTGTATCTAACTTGAGCACTGATTTTGTGAAGCACTAAATACAGCACTAGGGATACAACCAGGAAATATAGATAGGATACTGTGGATTGCCCACACCCACTGCAACTAAACATTTACATGGTGTAAACAGAATGTAAAAAAACATGGTGTAAAACAGGAAGCAGGAACTCCTGCAGCCTCCTGAAGTCACAGGAACCATGTCAGAAACACTGCCAGGAAAGTAAATGGATTACTGCAACACAACCACAGGATATAAAGGTGCAAATAATGTATTGAGGAACACGTGCATGTTTTGCCCCATTTATTTGCACCCTTACAAAACATTTTTGAGACGCTGACCTAAACATGCACTCCCAAACACCCAGCTTTTAAGTGCCCTCTCATCCTCATGAGCATTAGCTTCACTTCAGCACAGTAAGTTCACAGCCAGCTCATCTCCATCCAAAAATCCCATTTCTTTCAGGCCTGGTATAAAAAGCAAAACACAAATGTGATTTCAAGAGAAGAAAAAGACAGAAAACTGCACTCAATGATTTTGTACACTGAATTACTCATCCCAATTCCAGTGTTCACAAGAAAAAGCATGAACACCTGTGATAAACTACAGAAACCTTCAGAAACCGCGTGGCAAGAACTGTCAACTGCAATTTCTGATACTTGTGGAGCAGCCAACAGTTTTTTTCTTTCCTCTGGTTCCCACTTCTGGATCAACCCTGAAAGAGCTCTGTCACTAGGGAAGTTGACATTACTTCCATTACACACAGTCATTCTCCAGCAGCATTAGCAGAGACAAAGTAGAAGAGTCTTCTAGGTTTTTCCTCGGGCTTTTTCCGCAGTAAAGGAAAAAAAAACCCCCTTTTTCAAGTGAACTATGCTAAGGAAAGAATTCTCGTGTTAAGGAAAGAGATTAGAGCTGACAAAGACAACTAAAATTCTTCACTTCTACCGACAATGAACTTCTTAGAACTTTAGTAAAGGCTGGGCAAAGTCAAACATACCCAAAACATAGAGATGAAGCGGAGAAATATTTACACATCGTAAATCACCAAGCACAGCAGGAAACTGGCACAGCCCCCTTATCGTTCACGACTAAATCAATTTCTGATATGAGGAGAGAAAACAGCACAAGCCCATCTGCAGCCAAGCTGGCCATCAACAGATAAAAACACTGGCCATGGGGCTCCATTTGTTTATTTTTAATTAAGTTTTCTGCTCAATGAAGCAGATCTTTCATATTTGCTACCTCTAATAAGGAATGCAACAAAAACAAAGCTAAAAACCAACACACCACGTTCTTATTTTCACCAAGTTGTTAGAGACACCCTGTGCATTTGCATCACTCGTGTCTCTGGCAAAATGACACAACCATGGCACAAGAACATTTTGCACCCATCTTTTGAAGAGTTAAATGGAGACCCATGTTTGAGGTGCAGGTGTGTCAGATGTACACGTTAGCATCCTGTGTTTGTGTGTGCAAACACTGTGATCCAGTCCTACCCACTGAAACACTCTGTGATTGCTGCAGACCAAAATTATAAGCTTTCAGAGACAACCCAGCAAGTGAAATAACAGAGAGGAGTTAGTTCTTCTCACAGCTCTCTAAGGAGTGTAACAACTGATTACTGGCAGGCATTTTTATCACCTACTTCACAGCAGATAATTTTCCTGCCAGTGCTTGGGCTCATGCAGACTAATGTTTTGGAACAACAGAAAGTAGGGAGACATTTACAGAAAAAACACAGTTCACAGTAAGTGCTGTGAACTTGTAATTCATGTCATCAACGCTCTCTTTCAACACTGGAGCTCTTCAAAAAGAATTTTTTTCTAACTATTTTTATGGACAATCAAAACTAACGATACTCTTGGAATTTCTGCATGGTCAGTCACTACCTTACTGTAATAATGTCTTTTTATTGCCCAAGGAGTACTGGCCTGAGCATTTCACGAGCATTTAAGTGATATCCCACTACTGAAAAAGGTGCAGGAATGCTGCCACTAACTGATGATAGTCAAGTGAGCTCAGAATGGTGCTCAACATACTTTACTCAGTGAACCTTCTAACCTTCAGGAGACAAGACATTCCGGGTACTGTATAAAGACACTCTTGCATTGTGCTAACTCCTTTCTTAGACAAAAATTGTTTCATTTGATTGCTTTCACCTTGAATCTGATGATCTGCCTAAAGGACTCCGAAAATATTTGGAAAAAATGTATTCACATTAAATGATAATTACTGTTACCATTGTATAGAAATGAAGAAGAACAGACATGAGGGATTGCTGCTTACAGATTCTTCCCCTGAATGGTTAACCATGAGAAAACAAATGCCAACCAAAACCGAAAGCACACCTGACCCCTGCATCCAGCAAACAAACGTCAGAGTGCAGAAATCAGGGTGGTCACAGCACCAGCTCAGAATGCTCTGCTGGCGTCAGTCAGAATTTGGATTTCCAGACTCCCACGTTATATACACCATAGTCTAAATAAAGCACACACAGTTATACACAGCTTGAGCTCATTCACTGACATTTCCTGCTTCTTTCTCTGCACAGAAAAGGGAACTTTTGCCAATGATTTCATAAAAAACAAAATCAAACCTAACAGCAGTTTCACTGCAGCATTGACAAACTGCAACTTCCCATAAAATGTAAGGGCAAGTAAATATGGAGGGATTTACTCCATTTAGTAAAAATGGAGAGACAACACCCTGTCCTTCCCTACCACCACCTCTCTCCTGCCTTGCCCTACCTCCACTTCCACCCCTATCCTCTCAGCCTTGGAAAGCACTGAAGTGGATGTGTAATGAGGATGTCTCACAGACTCACCTTACCTCTAAAGCTGTCTAATTATTCAAAATATCTATCAGCTCACATAAAGGGAGTTACTCGCCTACTTTACCCCTTTTAGTACTGAATGAGATGCAACAGACGTATTAAAATGTGAGAATCAAGCCCAGGATCTAAATAATACTATTTGTGGAAGTTAATTCTCAAGGCAGTTGTTCATGTTGGAGATTTCTATCTTGAACACCATCAAGTGGAGAAAAAAAATGTAGTTTATTTAAAGCATTTTCAAATATCAAAGTTTCTATTCCAGCAATGTATTTTTAACTCTCCTTAAGAGTTTTAATTACTTAAGTCAGTGACATTTTGTAAGCTGATATAAAGTTTTCGCATATCTATGCATTCATGTGAGCAGGACACACTAAAAATTTTGCCTTAAAACAGAAAAAAATATCCAAACGAACAATGAGACCACCTAGTTCTGAAAAATTAGTTTAAGCAGCCTTTTTATTGTGCAAGTTTTAATCTATTCCAAGACTTGCTCCACGTTTCAAGAAACACACTGGCGAGGTTCTTTTCAAAAACACTGCTGCTTTTAAAAACAAACTTTTACAAATACTGAGTTATAGCTGTAACACAGGGTGGTCTGGAAAGACTTCAAAAGATAATTTAGGCCATTCCTAAAAGTAAAATTAAAAATTGAGTATATGCATGTCATTCTTTACCGCTCCAGAAAAGGATCCAGTTCCCAGAAATGTGATGGAATGGTAAATATCCACGTTTGCCCTGACTCAGGTGTAGGACATGACCAAACAAGTCCCCAGAGAGAGATGCTTACCTAAGATTTTAGTCACAGCCACACAATGCCACATACTGCCTCTAAAGTTTAGCAGGAAAATAAAGAATTTTTTTTTTTAAGCAACATGAATTCCCAAGAGCCTTTCAGAGGGATTAGTTTTAACAACTTTACTAACAACACACTTCCTCAGTTTAATGTTTTACCATAAAATTCAAAACATAAGAACCGCTTTCTAAAGACTAAAAGAAAATAATTTACTATTACTCAGAAAGCAAACTCACAGGAAAACATTAGTCTAATTTTAACACTTGAAAGAGTGACCAGCCTATTTTAGCACAGCCAGGAGCTTCAGCACAAGCAGACAAGTCAAAATATACACCACAGTTAAGCCTCCTAGTCCAGGTGCAATCACAATAATTGCTGGTGCAGCCTTGGCCATCTCCCCAAAACAGGATCTCTACATTATCAGGAAATTCCCAGGTGATTCTTGTGGTAGGCAACAGGCAGCCTAAGACTCAGACTGAACAGCATGGTTTCAATTTTACAAAATCATGGTCGTTTCACCAGACTGGCAGGTTTGAGTAACTGCAAAGTCATTTTACAAGCTCTGCAATGCAGTGAAGTGTGGATCAGAACTGTGATGTCTGCATTGGTCTTTCAGACAAATGTTATTTCAAGTCACCACTTTAAAGTGTCTCTCCTGGGGTCCTACCCACATACAGTCCCTTAATGCTATGGAAAGGGTTTCACTTTATTTTGACTAACCCATCAGAGCAGCACCAGCTCAAGCCATCACTGACTGCAAACTGCAGGGACACAGATTAAATGAAAATCCCCAAAACTCAGCACTACTTTCCATAATTCTGGATACCCCCAACAAGAGAGTTTGCAACAGGAGTCCCAGCAAAACAACCCCTCTGTTTACCTGCAGTATAAACAGCCCTGAGCTACATCCCCCAGAGTCCACAGCTGAGCACAGCCCAGGGACCCAGCTCTGGCGTGAGAAACAACCTAAAGCAACAACAATAATGCCATGGGAAGCCAAGAAACCCTGCAACTGCCAAAGTGCTATAGAAAAAGAGAAGGCCAGAGTCTTTAGGGAAGAAGTTTGCTAAATATGTACTGAATGGAGCCTTTAGCTGTTTGTTCAAATAGGAAGCTGATGTGCATTACTTTAAGCCCAAAATAATAAACTTTAATTTTATACACAAAGACCTACTGGAAATAAAGCTAATTACTATTTTTTAATATTATATTTACATTATTTTTTCAAATTCTCCTTTTTTCTTAAATAACATGTTTAGCACAACGTGTTCTTAAACAGCCTTTATGAGAAAGTGGCAGGGAGGGAACTTCCTGGAGTTTGTGGTTTTACTCAGACATCTGACACCCTGATCCAACAGGTTATTATGGAATATGTATACAAGCATCTCTTCTTGGTCCATAAAGAGTGCATTTGTACTAAATACATCTACTTACATAAATCCCTTTGTAATACATACTAAAAATACAATTTTCCAGTGAAGTTTCCCAGGAAATCTATTATTGTACACTTTGTAGACAACTGAGAATAATTACTGTAAGTAACTGGTGCATTGAAAGATGCACATAACAAGGAGAAAAGTCAAGGCTGCATTCAGAGGGACTGAAGTCTTTCATCAACAGTGCAAGAATTAACACTGCAGCTTCATGCAGGCCCCCAGATAATTTTCAGTCCATTGGACTCTCAGCATATAAACTGTCCTCAAACACAATTAAAGGCATTTGCTTCTACAGGTGGTAAATAAATTTTAAATGCTCCTTTAGCAGCAAAAAGAGAATGTAGATTGATTACAGATATTTGAAGCAAACAACATGAGTCAGTTCCCTTCCTACCACCCACTTCAAGGACACAGGATGTTACCCCCACACCCAAATTCAAATTTGGCAATGGGAAGGATTTTTCTTAGATGGTTAACTGAATTAATAGAAGAAGTTTAACTGAAAAAAAAAAAACCAGAACTAAGTGCTACAAAAAATTTTTCCCCACAAAAACTGCAATATTATGAATTTGCTACTGCCAATACCATACTAATTTTTGAAAGCGGATTTTAAGCAACTAATTAGAAACTAACTTGGCTAAAGAGTCAAAGGATTTTTTTTTCCTGGCAAATTACAACCTGGCATATGACTTGCCAAACACACTGAAACTGCAGTAAAAGGAAATTTGGACTAGGCTACACCCCCCTGCTTTGCTTGCCTTATAACTCAGCTTTTATAGCAAACACACCTTTTTCTTTACCCACATTACTCATGTATCATCACATATATAAAATTTCCAAACACTGTGTTCAGGCAGGAGCGAAGTTTAAATTACGTAAATTAATTATCCTGTACTACTGTGAACTGACATCCTGCCCCACATTCCCCCTCTCTTCTGGAATATTACTCATCCAGCACAACAAGGATCACCAAGGAGAATCTATCACTGTACAACTGAGAACAGACCACTGCAGGAGAGGTCACATCTGGCCAACCACTACTTCTCCTTTTAAATGGCACTGATTATTAACAAGACCTTCATCAAAAGAGTCACAAAAGTGACTTTGATGACTAGTTCCTTTCACAATCTAAAAAAAAAAATAGAGTTTTTAAGTTTACCTCTCAGTGGAATTGAGAGCCAGAGATCATGCTAATAAAAACAGAGGTGTATCACATGAAAAATGAACGGTATAAAATGTTTTGAATAAAAATATTTTGTCAAAAGGCTGATCTTTACACAACTGGTAATTTCCTGAAATTAAACTAATTTGTTCACTTCACAGAAGACCCTACAGCTGCAGTTTTAAAAGGCTGGGCAGTTTAAGGCTATTGTCCTCCTCCCATAATACATCTACAACACAATCTGTGGCAAATATATCCAGCTACATCTCAGGCCATGGGGTTTTTTATGACAGTATATGAAAAGGCAGAGTTGGAGCTACCTTTGGAACCCACATGCTCAAACTTTTACAGATCCTAATAAATAACCATCATGGGCTTTTAAACATGTTTTTGAAGGATTCTCTGTTTCTTGGGCTATAGGATCCTTCTCTGAGAGTTACCCTCCCTGCAACCACTTCCACAAGCTCTCCCCAGAGTCAATCTGTACGTTAAAAATTTACTGTTTTCAGAGTTACACTGTGCAGAGTTACACAGAGGCACAGCAAAACCCACAGCCGGAGGGAACACTCTACCCTGGTAGGTACATCCAGTCAATGAAGCACACAGCCACAGGAAAATTAACTCCTGAACGAAATCCAAGCGATCAATCTTGCTGTGTCTTTGTATGCTCAGTCCAGGTTGTCTTGTTTGTTGCTGTCACACAGCCCCCTGTGCTTAGCAGCACACATTAACCCAGCCATGCACATCTGCCTCTCGTGCCAGGGCAACATTTTTCAATCTCTCCTTCCTGCTTGGTTTCTGAGGAAACGAAACCTAAGCCCAGCGCCTGCAGCAGCAGCTCAGACACCACCAATTCACAACTCTGCCACCTTCAAGCAGCTTCTTCACCAAGAACACAAAACCAAACGTTCTGCAATGCAAGTTACCACTGCTAATTGTGCAAGCTGATATTTACTCTTCAGGCTAGTAAAAAGCATTTAACTTTTTTTTTTAACTGGCTTTAAATCCATTAAATCTCAGTTGTTTCCAGGAAAGAAGCTTACATTCCTTGGTGAGATTAGCCTGTGCCTGAACACAAGCCTCACAGAACAGGGTCTATGCAGTTTAACTCATTTATTACAGAAAATATCAAGGATCAGCATTGGAAAAGAAATCCTCTGCTCATTAAACAGAGACTGCTTACATTTCTAGAAGCTTTTTTTCAATTCTTTATGGAGTCTTCCCTCTGGAAACATTCCAAACCCACCTGGACACATTCCTGGGTAACCTGCTCTAGGTGACCCTGCCTTGGAGGGAGGTTGGACTAAATGATCTCCAGAAGTTCCTTCCAACCCTAACAATTCTGTGATTCTGTAATAATCCTCATGATTTATTTTCTTACCACCAACAACGTTTTACAGATGTTGGAGTATCCAAATACACCGGAAAGTGTAAACTGGAGTCCCTGATAGTGACAGCAGAGGAGGAGAAATGAGGTATAGTTCCAAATCACAGCATTTTTGACCTTGTCTGTGGAGAAAACAGGGGCTTGAAAATATCTAAACCAGACAAAGATTTCACTGTTAGAAATATGCTGGTTTTGCCAGGTTAGGCCTGTAGCACACTATTGCAGATGCCACATTTCAGCCAAAGGCAGCCAAAACGACATGGATTTTTTCCATATCACAAAAGGACAACAAAGCCACAAGACAACACATGGCTCAAACCCCAAATGAGCACATCCCCATCCAACAAGGCTGGTCTGTCTCTGCCGGCCAAAGCTTCCCAGGAAGATGGACATTCTGCCTCCTTCTTCTCATAAGGAGGAACAGCCTTTCCTCAGGCATTACTGTACCTGTTACACAATCTGCTGTAACTTACAGGCAGAAATTAATTCAGAAACAGAGCCCAATTAACTGTGTACACAGACAACGTGAAGTTTTGTTTCCAATTAGAAAGCCTGGTATCAGCTGCTCCAAATACATTATTTTCTTCTGTAACTCTGATACAGATGTTCTGAATTGCTCCACCTCCTTAAACGCTCAAATACTTCACAATTAGTTGAACTGTGGATATGAGTCATCTAATTTCCTTTTCCAGTAAGGGTCACTATTGGAAAATTGGCATACCAAGGCTAAGTAATCACATTACCAATGAAAATAATAATAAGTGCTGTCCTGGTGAATCAGTGCTCTGCTTTTTGCACAGTTTCTTAAAATAAGAATACTATGTACAGCAGAATGAAAAGGGAAAACCAACTAAATTAACCTTATTGCTCATAATCCATCTTTGAAACCAGAGCAAGCAGGGAAAAACTCAGTATTCCAATTAAAATGTGGGGGAAAAAATCCTGAAACACCTTCCAGTAGTAAACCCTTGCCACAATGCATTCATTAGCAGCAAAAATTCGAGAAATCACTTACGGTCAAGGAAAAATGGTGACAAATTTATCAAGTTCAGCAATATGAAACCTATGCCTATACCCTGACCTAAAATCTGCACATGATCTTTAAGGACCGATCAACAAAGTAAAAAGCCTGAATCTGAGTTAACCTTGACTTTCATACTTTTCCTAGAATGCTTACATTTGCTTCCAAATGCAGTATTCTGGGAAGCAAAATGCTTTCAAGTACTTAGAAGTGCATTAAGACACTCCGATGGAGTGTAATTTATTGTCTTTAAAATGTCTTAAGATTACAGGGTATTGACTGCTTGCAGTGTGAAATACACTTAAAAGGATTGCCCAAAGTGCACCCCTGCCTCAACAGCACCTGATGCTCCATATAAATACTGAAAGACATTAATATTAAAGGATAATACTAAAAAGAAACCTACTAAAAACTGGTGCTTTGCTTGCACTTCTGCTGAAGACCTCAGAATAAACACAGTAAAAAAGCAAAAGTACAAGCAAACTAGAAATTCCTCAGCTGGGCCAGACAACAAAGAACAAACATTCCACCAGTAGCCCTTCCCTAACCCTGTCCTTAGAATTAGGGTGTAATTGTACCACGTTTTCCAAGCAGGGAGAAGAGACACTCAGACCACAGAGTCCAGTGGCAAGTCCACAGGTAGCTTGTAACCAGCCCTCAGAAAGGGGAAGCTCTCTTAAAAAGACAGGATTTTTGAGCAGTGTGCCAGGGTGGTAGCTCGATCTAAAAATCAGCCTGATGCAAGAATAGGGAACTAAACACTTTCTGACCCGTAATGCCAGGAAACCATCACCTCCTTCTCAAGGGGAGTGTCAAAGGTAATATTTGCAACTCCTAAGAAACAACAGGGCACTAAAGGAAGTTGCCCTTTGTTGCTTCCTGTCATGTTACAAACTGTTTAAAGAGAATGCTCATCTTGTTGGAGATGCAAAGAAATATTCCAACTGACATCAGCTTCTCTCTACACAGTGAAGAATTAAACAAACATAGTCATCAAGAAACATGGCAAAACCTGCCTTTTAAAAGAAATTGGCATGGAGAGAGAGGGTGGAGTATACCTTGCAGGCAAGGAAGCATGGACAACTCTTCCAGAAGGAATACAGCTCACTACTTGGTTAAAAAAACACAGAAACCTCAACACACACAAAACCCCGGGCACTGTCTCTAACGAAACAAAAACCTACTTGGTGTCCCACTGGCTGCAGTCACAGATGGTGCCACTCACTGCAATTCCCAGTGTTGAAACACCCTAAATGGGATGCCTCAGTCATAAGTCATTTTGGAAAGTTCTGAGATGTGGTTTTCCTCCAGAGTCATATCCGGGTGGCTTTTCAAGGACAGTATTCCTGTGAGTAATTACCACCTTTCTAATAAAATTGCCTAAGAACGTAAGTTTGATGTCAAGTCTAGGCCTTTGCACAACACTAATTTTTCAAAGCTGCAATGTAATTGAAAGGGAAAAGAGGAGTCACCCATCTCCTCAAGCAGAGACATCCATGGCTCTCTTTTTAGACATTCCATAGCTGAAAACAAAGGTAATTAAAACAATTTAACTGCTCCTTCCTAAACGTTTTTTTTCTGTCATTTACAAAGAGCAAGCCCTGACTGCAAGATAAGGCTCACGCCTGCTGTACTGGAACCACACATCTGAAGACAAGATCAGCCTAGCTGAGAAAGGGCATCCCTCCGCCAAAATATTTGTTACATCAAACCCTTCTCCTTCTGGAAAAGACTTTGCCAAAAGAGACCAAGGCTCCAAGATACCCACGTACCCCCTTCGCACCGCCACGGCAGCGCTACCTTTCCGCGCCTTTAGCACGGCTCCTTCCTCCCCCGCAGGAAAAGATGTGCCTGGACTTACACAGCGCGGGGACTCCGCCCGGCCCCGACCCCCGCTCCGCCGCTGCCGGGGGCGATGCCGCTCGCACGGCCCCGCTCGCAGCCGGCACCGAGCCCGCGCAGCGCGGCCGCTCCGCCGGAGGTACCGGGAAGGCCGGGAGGGGTTCCCCCCACGGCTGTCGGGGTCCCCCCAGGGCTGTCGGGGTCCCGTCCCAAGCCCCCCGAGCCCCGCCGCTTACCCCATGCTCGCCGCCGCCGCTCGCCCCGCGCCCGCCGCCCGGCCCCGCGCACGTCACGCCGCCCGCACCGCCCCTTAAAGGGGAGCCCCAGTGGCGCTCCCGCGATCCCAATTACCCAGAGACCTACGCAGAGACATGCATCAGCCAGCGCTCAGCCTCACTGCGCGCAGCTCGGGCGTCCCCAGCATAAGAAGGACGCGGAAGTGTTGGAGCGAGTCCAGGGGAAGCCACGATGTTGATAAGAGGGCTGGAACACCTCCCCTAAGGAGACAGGCTGGGAGAGTTGGGGCTGTTCAGCCTAGAGTGGAGAAGGTTTTGTGGACACTTCACAGCACCTTCCAGGGTCTGAAGGGGTACAGGGAACCGGAGAGGGACTCTTTGTCATGAACTGCAGTGACAGGACAGGGAGCAATGGGTACAAATTGAAAGAGGGGAAATTTAGGTTAGATATTAGGAAGAAAGTCTTTACTGTGAGGGTGGTGACACACTAGAACAGGTTGCCCATGGAGGCTGTGGATGCCCCAGTCCAGTGGGGGCAGTGTTCGAGGCCAGGCTGGATGGGCCTTCAGCACGTGGGAGGTGTCACTGCTCATGGCAGGGGGAGGCTGGGAATACATCATCTTTAAGGTCCACTCCAACCTTTTTAACATTCTGTGATTCTGTGATTAACCCCTGCCCTCTCTTCATCATCTTCCACACTGTGAAAAACTGATGCATTTTTACAGCAAGACTCCTGTCATGAGCAATATAGGCTTAAAGGAATTTACTTTTCCCCAAGACTAAAACAGAAGGAGAAATGTTGATAAAAACTAACTGCAGAAGATGCTAGAACACCAAGGAGATACTTCAAACAAAAGCAGATTTTCTTCCAGAGCCACTCTGGATTTTCTAAGAGTACAAAGCACGGAGCAATGGCCATAAACTAAAACACAGGATGTTCCACCTCATCATGAGGAAGAACTTCTTTATCTTAAGAATGGCAGAGTACTGGAACAGGCTGCCCAGGGAGTGCATGAGGTCTCCCCTCTGGAGACACTCAAGTCACACCTGGGCACATTCCTGTGTCACCTGCTCCAGGTGACCCTGCCTTGGCAGGGGGATTGGACTGGATGAACGCCAGAGGTCCCTTCCAACCCCAGCTGTTCTGTGATTCTGTGCTAATGCTTCCACCTCCTGTTCAGCAGGGAGGATACAGATTATTATATACAGAGATTGTTACGGTCTAAATAGCAACATCCAGCCTCTTCCTCATGTCTCTCCTTCTTCAGAAATGTACACAGATTTTGAGTGCTCCACACTCTTAACACACAAAAAAGTATTTCTATTTTCATATTCTAGCAGACCAGAATCATGGAATTGTTTAGGCTGGAAAAGACCTTTAAGATCACTGAGTCCAACTGTTAACCCAGCACTGCCAAGTCCACACGTCCTGATTACACCATGAAGAACCTCTAAATAAATCCCTTTTTAAAAGCTTGCATTGCTTACCTGGGGCCAGAAGAAACGTAAAAATCATCAGGGTCCTGAAAAATCTGCAAGTCTGAGTCAGAGATCCTGTAACAAGAGAATTCATCTCAAAAAATTGAATTTATGACTTATTCAAGTTAGCTAGCTAAGTTTCAAGTGATTATAAAAGGTAATGTACACTAAAAAGAGATTCTTTTTGTTGTCTGTGGTGCTAAAAGTACAGATTTGACATTTGCCTGACAGCACCGTTCCAAAGCAGTTTTGCAAAACCCAAAACCAAACAGACCATGCATAGATTTGGAGCAGCTGTGGATAAATGCATTTACTGCATTAGCCCTAAGTAACTAAAGCTAGTCAGTAATTAACAACAAAAATTAACAAATTTAGCTTTTTACTAAGCTCACCTTCACCATTAATTAAGCTTACTTTCACCCAAGTATGCTCTGACACAGACATCCCTGCTTTGGGGAGGAGAGAGGAGCAAGCACAGTAATTTGTCCACAAAGTGGGGTCATAGTCTCATTCTCTACACAGAGAAAACCAACTATCACTTTTATAATGAGGGTTTCCCTTACCTTTGGTCAAACTGAACCAAAGGCAGAACAGAAGTGTGACATTTCAGTGTCATTCCCTCCTCCACCTGGCTAAAGGACATCTGACTATCATCTGAGAGTCTTTGCTCCCACACTACAACTGCACATCATCGTGGCCTCCAAGGACCAGATCTGTACTTTGAACAAGGCCGCTTATGCCTGGGTAAGGGGGAGTGATGCTCACTTTCCCTACAGAGATATGGATGCTCTCCTGTGCTTCACAGAAACAACATCAAGCTCAGGCCAGTGTTCCACCCCAGACATTATCCAGTGGTTAAGCCCTGCCTGAGCCAGGTGCAAGATAAGCAAGTGGCTCAGCTCAAGTTTGTGCTCAACCAGCCTCAATGATTCTCCACAGCAAGCCTGGCAATTTTCCACATTATCCACTCTGTGACTACAGTCAAAACTCCACAATAGGTGGTTTTAGAGCGTGTCCTCTCTGCTCCTTTGGGATGCCTTTCACTTGGTAACATTTTCCACCTGGAGCAGGTACCAGTGGTACCTATCTGGTGTCCTGAAGCATTCTAAAGTGTGAAGTTACAACTTTCAGTAACAAGGACTTTACACATGATATAGTAATACTGACAACGACAATCACTGTAACAAACATTAATGCATATTGTATCAGGCCTTGAAGCCCTCCCACCAGGGTAAAAAAACCCAATATATTAAAGCTTCATCCCAACCAGTTGTTGGATAGTGATTCATGGAGTTCACTGGTTTTCTCTCTCATCTTCTTTAAAGCTTCCAGAGGTTCTTCTAGGCCAGGCATCCTCAGAAAAATTAAATAGAGTGTAATTTTCAAAATGCTGAAGAAGACACACATCAGTTCATACATTAATTTATCCACCTCATTGTTCCCATTTTACAGGTAAGTAACAAGCATTAATTTAGATTCCCTGATAGACCCAGACAGGTAAAAATCCCTTTAGGAAGATTTAACCATTAAACAGTGTGATTTTGTCATTTGATGACAGAATGATAATGTGTTGTATACATTCAGTTTGCCTCATACCTTTCATTAAGCTGATCGCACTGCAACTGTTGTTCATCAAATTTTAGGATTATATTAGAGCAGCAGAATCGATACTGGCAAAATCCACAGCAGAACTCAGGACAGGATCGTGCAGGTTGTACTTTGCCAGAATAACCAGTATATGCCTGACAATCCTCACCCAAAACTGAAAAGAGTTACAAACCAATAGTTAGTAAGTAAAGAAATAATCATACAAAGACTTTTTCTCATACTGACCAGATCACCTAAGTTAACATTTAAATATGCTAAAAGTATTTGGGTTAGGTCTTACAAACCAAGTATTTCCTTTAGTGTCTAACAAAGGCAAATACTTACTCCTTGCACACAGAGTATCTCATCTTCATTGAGCACCTCTATCCAAATGTTCACACAGACATAAGCACTAAACTGCATGAAAATATGAGATGCTGGTGATACTCTCTTCACTACATCTGACAGTAGCTACCAAATTACTGAAAAGATGCAAAGAGCAACATGAGTTGCCAAATAGGTTAAAAATACCAAAAGAGCACTAAGATCAATTAGAAGAAAAGGTTAAATTTTCCTAGAGATTTGACTTGATGCAAAAGATGCAACACCACCACATGCACTGCGGGTTTGGATTTCCGTGCGACTTGGTTGTTTCTACCTGTTGCTTTGTTTACTTCACAGAAAATCCTAATCCTGAGAATCCATTGCATAAAACAGAGATGTCATACAATAGAGATTCTTAGAACTTAAATCAGTCTAGTGGCATTCCCACTCCAAGCATCACGTGGTTCAGCTATAGTGGTAACGCAATGGGGATGTTCCCGTACCAGGATTGCTCCCTTAGGGGACATCCCACACTTTTCAGAACTGCATTGGGCTGATACATTCCTTAAGAGACTGGCTGTTTTCTCTCTCTTTACCCTCCCAAGACTGAGTAACTGCACCGTAAGAATGGCGTATTAAAAGCTTTTAACTGCCACATAAAAATACTTCTCAAAGCTTAAGCAAAAATCATTTCCCAAGAAGGGTATCATTTCATTTTTCAGTGATAAATGCTGCAGTCAGCTGGTTTCTATTCGTCATTTTCCTTCCTATCACATATCACATTAACAAGACATACCCTGGTATCTTGCTCCTAAACCACACTCTATCCAAAAAACTCAAATTCCTTCAGGGGGTAGTTGTTCAGAGAAAGCAAACAGGAAGAGGCAAAGACAATAAATCCTATTTCTTCAGTAGAAAAGAGGTATTTCCTAGAGTATTTAAACTGACTTTACATTTGAAAATTCAGTCTTGACTCTCTGGCATCAAGAAATACCTGAATACTTCAACTGTTGCCTGGAATAAAACATAAAAGTTTCCAAACAGTGTTAAAATGATAATATAAAAGCAAGTCTTAAATTGAAAGCCTACATGGTGCACAATATGGCGATATGCACACATGATACAGTATTTCTACAATTTTTATAAGGTTAGTTGATTAGTATATCTATCAAATATTGTCCGGTTAGAAGAGCAGTTGGTTAGGTAATTTCCCCCCCCCCGGGTTCTGCCCCATTGGAGCCCCCTCCCCTATCTTTTAGCCCTACACTTTATTGTGTCTACTAGGTATGGTGCAAAACAAAGTGTCCTTGCTAGCCTAAAGGCAAGACTAAACAGAATTTCAAGAATGTATTAGTAAGGCTTTGGTAAACTGTGGGGGAGGACAGGAAAAGTACTAGAAGTTATAACTATGTATTAACAGTCTACAAAGTTACAAATACATGAAAAAATATATAAAAAGTTAAAAATATTTAGGCATCACAGCCAATGATAAAAAGAAAAAAAAATCTTCTAAGGGTGTAAACATGGCGGTTCATTAAGCAGAAACAAAGAGTAACTTCTGTACCCGTGGCACAGTACTTTTTACAGCTTTACATATGCTTACACGTGGTGGATCAAATTTTTCCTCTGCAGACACCTAATGCCACCCAACTCCTCCCTCCTTCCTCTATCCCTAACAAGGAAATGACAGGTAGCTAAACCAATTCCAAATTACCTTGTGAAATTACAAAGCAAGGCAACCAACAAAATTCCTCCCTTCATCTCACAACTGTACTACTGCAGCACAATAAAACAAGGAAAACCAAAGGCCTGGGCCAGTTATCAGGTGGCTGAGCTGAGCACACCAAAAGAGAAGAATTTGGTGCCTCTACTTTGTTCCTCTCTCCTTCCATCAGCTGCGGCATCCATGAGACTCTTCCTCAACTGACTGAATTCTCCAGCTCATCCTCAGATCAACGGGTGGCACTTTTTTCCCCAGCTGGTTTTCTGATGGGTTAATTATTTGAATCCCCTGAGAAGAGGCACAGTGCACATCCAACCCACCACAATGCACTTACTGAGGGGTTCATCCTGTCCTGCAGGACAGCAGCATCATATCATCAGTACCACACAAAACTTTTAACAGACTGACCAAGTTCCATCTCCAGAGCAGAGCTGCCAAACTCTTCCCATACAGTCCTCAATCACTGCAATAAGTACTAACTTCCAACCCTGTTTATTCAAGGCCAGCTTGCATACAGTTACTGCTATAGCACTTTCATGGTGAGTCAGCTTAAAGAACTCAATTTCTGGTGCTCATACCTCGAAGTACTTACAGATACAACTCTGACCATTTCGGTCACACTGATTTCAGCTCAGCCCCCAAACAAACTGCGATCCCGGATTACTCTGACCAAGTCAAATGTCTTCTTGCACGTCACAATAAACTTCCCTGCACGTTTGTGCAGAATTTGATTTCTGTGACATCACTGATACATACAGTATTAAAAGTGTTTCTTCTTCTCTGAGACTTCACCAGCTAAGTTCTATGATCACATCCATTCTTTCTAACTACACGACAAAGTTGCGGAAAACCACACAGTCCATCCTCTGAGCACAACAACAAAATAATTACTGATAGGGCTGCTGAAAAAAAAACCCAATTATCAATAATAGCATTTGATGTATGAATTCAATTATCAAACAAGTTTACATAAGCAGTGCTGTTTATGCGACATCATCACTTAACCCCTCAGTATTTCTATTATCTTCCCGTAAAAGGGTAGAATTTACTGTGTCGGGGATGAAAAGGTGAAGGTTTTTAATGGGATGCTTCAAGAATGACCGGCAGCCACTTTAGTACATCACTGCCTTACCTTAGTTACCAGCAGCTCCTATCATGAGGCGGGGTCCCGCAGCCACTGCTGGGTACTAACTGCTGCTGGCCGACACCACCGCTCAACACAAACCCCCCTCACTTCGGAAGAGCTTTTCCCTCATCAGGACTTTTCCCTCAGCGAACCCAATTCCGCGTCAAAACTGCTGTGGGCGTGCGGGCACGTCCCGCCGCCGCCGGGACCACGTGCCCCCAAAACCACGCGTTCCACAGCCCCCCAAACCACGCTTCCACAACCCCCCAAACCAGGCATTCCTCAGCCCCCGCCCCGGAACGGGCGGCTGAGCTGAAGGGGCTGAGCTCGCAGCCTGGGGCTCCCCACGCCGGGGGCTTCGGCCGAGCCTCCCCGGGGGAATAACTGCGCCGGAGGAGCCGCGGAACTGCCTCCGAAAGCGACGCCGGAGCCCCCCAACCTCCTTGAGCCCCCCCCATCCCCCTTCGCTCACCGGCTGCCGGCAGCAGGAGGAGGAGGAGGCAGAAGGCGAACGCGCCCGGACCCAGCGCCATGAGCGCGGCCGCGCCCCGGGGTGCGCAGGGAGGGGCGGCCCGCGGGAAGCGGCGGCGGCAGCGGACGCGGTGGGGGCGGAGCGGTCCCGGCACGGGAGAGCGCTGAGGCGGTCCCCGATCTCAGTTCCCCGTTCCCCTGCTGCGGCTCCGGCTCTCGTTCCCCAACGCGGGTTGCTGCAGTACCAACTGAAGGTTTCTTTCTCCCTGAGGGGAGACGTCGTCGCAATATCACAGAATAATTTAGGTTGGAAAAGACCTCTGAAGATCATCGAGTCCAACCTGTGACTGATCACCACCCTATCAACCAGACCATGCCATCAAGTGCCACGTCCAAGCTTGCCAAGGTGCTTGTCCCCTGGCATGAATCACTTCTGTCACCATCTAGCTATGGAGCTATGTCACACCCGGGCCTTGGAAGGGCAAGCAAAATACAGAAAGCCTGATGAGAAGAAAACCCCAAGCACCAGAGTTTGGCTTGGAAGGTGGCCAGTAAAAGAGGATCACTGGGGACACTCTAAAGGCAGGAGCTGAAGGAAGCAGTCACTCCCAGCAGTGTCACACACCTAGCATTGTAGGACTTCTGAGCAGTTCAGGTTTCTGTCCTGGTCCTGAATTGCATTTCGGACCTGGATTCTTCAAGGCCGGATTTCACATTCCTTTGCCCTACTCTGGTTGTATCTGAGACATTGTCTGGTTTTTGTCCAGGCAGGTTCAGTAGTGGACTCAGATGCTGGCTGAGGAAATGTTCCTGCTGCTTGGGCACTCACCTGAGCCCACAGCCTGGTCTGCCTTCCCCTGGGGACTGCTCCTGCCTCTGGATCAAAACCTGTGCTGCAGCACTGCTGCTAAAGAATGCCAAGAATGATGAAGCAGCCCTCTTGGCTGCCCAGTAGGTTTCTGAGGGTAAATGGCTTCTGCTCTATACTTCCATTATGTTGCTTTTTTTCCCTTTCACAAGACATCCTCACAGGCCTTCCAGAAGGTGTCTCAAAGAGAGGTTTCAGTCTCCCCTACCCTACCTGTTTCCTAGACTATTGCAGAATCTGTCCCTTACAGAAGGAGAGGAAACTCAGATGTGTTAGGAGATGACTGGGAGCATTGGCAGAGATGAATGGTCAGCAATCCAGAGACTTGTGCAGGTCTCTCCCTTATTTATTTCAGGTAAATTCTTCAGTCTGTTTGGATCCACTTGCAGAGCCAGGGCAGTTTCTTGACCATGTGTTAGATAACAGGTGCAGTGTACGCCAAAGACTTGGGTAGATCCAGACTTGTGACTAGGAGGAAGATTTCTCAAGTTCAAGAGCTTTCCCAAGTTGGTTTCTAGGAAAAGGCTATTCTTTGAGCTCCACCAATGCTATAACCAAATGCATGCGTGAATTGTGGATTGTTTTCCATAACTGACCTGAAGGTTATATGTGAGCTCAAGAACTGTATCAAGTAGATTGTTGTCATATTTGCAGATAAGTAAACAGAGGCAGAAGTGGAGAAATTCTGATGCTTTCCAGAAGTGAATTGTTCAGCAAGTCTGCAGCTCCTCTGTGCCCCAGTGTCTGGTGTTAAGATGGAAAGAGTGACTGAATTGTGTGGTGTTGTGATTTCCCCATACCTTAGGAGAACGAAAGATTGCAAAGTTATTGTTTCTCAGGCAGAAACCTTTACATTGCTATGAGTCTGCTGTAAGAGGCCTGGGTTTACATAGCAAGGAGAAGCCGCACAAGGTCAAACTTCAGGACACAGAGCATTCTGTTCCCAGTGGCCAAGTGTGATGGTCCTGTGGCCAGCCACTTTTGTCAGGCCTGAGAGAGCCTCCCACTACACTTTACCGCGCTGGTGGAGTGGGATCAGGGCCAGCAGTGGGGGACAGTGCATGGCAGGTCCTGCAGCAGCATCTGGGCTGGATGTGGGGGTTCTGGGCCCGACACTGCAGGTGGGAGCGGTTTTGGATCCATACAGGCCCAGGGGTGCTGGAGCGTCTGACACTTTCTGGATCTGGGGAGACACAAGAGGACCCTGATGGTACCTGGCTAGTGGTGCTGGGGCTGCTGGAGTTGGGTACCAGCGAGCTGTGGGGATGGTGAGGCCCTGGCACAGGTTGCCCAGAGAAGCTGTGACTGCCCCATCCCTGGAAGTGTTCAAGGCCAGACTGGATGGGGCTTGGAGCAACCTGGTCTAGTGCGAGGTGTCCCTGCCCATGGCAAGAGGGTGGAATTAGATTATCTTTGAGGTTCCTTACAGCCCAAATCATTCTGTTACTCTATGTTTCTATTGTTAAAATGTCAGAGGCTCCAGTCCATGCCCCCTGGGCCCATGTGGATCCAGGACCGATCCCACTTGCAGTGTTGGACCCAGAATCGCCACAGCCAGCCTGGGCATCACCGCAGGACCTGCTGTGCACCATCCCCCGGTGCTGGCCCTGATCCCACTCCACCGGCACAGCAAAATGCACTGGAAGGCTCCATGCTCCGGTGTCGGCTTCCTCCTCCTCCTCTCTCTCCAAGGGCAGCGTTCGGGGTCTGGCCCAGAGGGTTGTTGTCTCCCTGGGGGTCGGCAGCACCTGCCCTGACCTCCCTCGTGCGGGCTGGCCTTGGCCGATTGCCCAGCTTCGCGTCTCGCCGGCCCCGACCCTGCTCGGTTTCCTCGAGAGAAGTTCACACAAGCACCAGGGGGGGTCTCCATCCCTTGTCCTTACCCCTGGCAGGGCACCGCGGCCCGGCCCTCGCCGAGCGCGGAGAGGGTCCCGCCCGTCTCCCGGCAACGCGTCCCGCCCGCCCGCCANCGCGGGGGCTCCCCCGGCGGCCGCGGGGGGGTCAGGGCACGGCCGGCTCGGGCAGTGTCGTCCGGCTGTGCGGGAGGCGCGCGATCGGGGGGCGGCTGCCGCGCCTCACGGGCGGTAGGCAGGTGTAGGGGGTTCTCGGGTTTGGGGTGTTTGTGGGCATGGAGAGTCCTTCCGGGTTTGAGGGTGTCTGTGGCGGCGGGCGGTGCCGCCCGGGTTAGGGGGTGTCTCTGGGTTATGGGGCGCCGCTGGGCTCGGGACGTGCTGCCCGCCTCGGCTGCGGGCTGAGCCCGGCTTTGGGGCCGGTTCCTGGGTGTGAGCGCGGCAGTGCTGCCCGGTGGTTGTGGGTCGGGGGTGCCGGCACGCTGGGGTGCCACGGGGACCCACGCCTGGGATGAAGGCAGGGCAGTTTTGTGATCCGTGCCGGGCTGTGCTGTTTGCCTGCTGCGGGTCTCAGGGCTTGGTCGGCAGCAGCCAGACAAAGTTGTGTTGGCCGGCCTGGCTTCTCGGCCTCCTCGCCTGCCTCCAGTCGCCTCCACTTCAGATCTGGCTTCTTCTGTGTTGTGTGTTCTGCCCTGCTGCTGGAAGCTGTTTGCCTTTGCCAGGAGAAGGGAGTTCAGCCCGGAGCCAGGCTTAGAGCAGGACATCTTTGCTTCTGTGAATCACACGTGGGGCAGATGTGTGTCCCCCTGCTCTGCCCTTTCTCTGACCTGTTGAAAGCAGCATCTGCTCCAACTGAGCAAACACCCTGGCACTGCAGCGGTGCCAGCAGTGCATCTCATATGGTGCCAGTGTGGCGGTGCTGCATGCTCTGCTTTGGGCATTCAGGCTGTTTCAGCAGCGCTGATAACCGGGCTGGATGCCTTTCTGAAGAGCTGTGGGCACTCCTGACTGCCCTCGGGTGTTTTTAACTTGTCCTGACAGAGGTGAAATCATGTCATGTTTCGAGTACTTTTAGGATAGTACACATTATGCTGTCTGCTCTGCTTTGGTAGTAAACGATGTGTTTCTGTTTATTGTTTTATCTCTTGTTTTGAGTTCCTGACGAAGGTCATTCAGGGCCTTTGATCCAGGCTGGTTTTTGCTTTGTTCCCGCTATTTTGCTCAGCAGTGCTGCAGGAGGGAGGCTGGGTAGTGCTGCTCCATTGCTGGGTGCTGGGGTGGTCCTAAGGAAAGGGGCTTTAGGAAACCCTTTCCCAAGTCTAGCTGAAGCTCAGGTGATCTGGAGCTGCTGTGGCACTTGTGTCACTTGGCACTCCTTTTCTGGAGTCACTGACTTTTCTTGGGTTCACCTTAGTTTCTGCTCTGTATGAGATTGCCAACAAGCGTTTTATTCCTGCCGCCTTTGCTCCTGTTGCATCTTCCTGTAGCTGTGTGTCACAAAGTGCTTTGACAGATGGATGCCCAGGGAGACTCTTCCAGTGAGGGTTGGCTATTGGGGCAGTTGGAAGCAGGAGAGGGGTATAACCTAACCTTTGGAAGCTGGATGGAACTAGCCACTTGAATGTATTCTTTTTGTCCTGGCACATGTCAGCTCTGATAGCGTTCTAGTGATACCAGGAAGGCTCCTGAATCTGTAGTCTCGTGGTAGATTTTCGCTTGTAAACACGATTGCATACTATTACCTGTGTCTGCTTTTGTCCCCATGACTCCGACAGCTGGGTCTTTCACTTTGTAGTCAGTGATATTCTATTGTAGTCCAGTCTATCTGCATTTGTCTCATTCCTTCTTCCACTTTCTTTGTTTTGTATAGTGGAATAATCTAAACATCTGTTAAACAGAAGATTAACCAGGCGCATGTTGCTGTCCTAAAGAACACAGAGTGGGAGAGAAAGGCAGAAGTGTTTTGTCAGGACGTGAGCAGCAGTGTGATGTGGTTCCCAGTTCCAGCAGTGTTTGGCAGTGGTGGTGGCTGTGGCCCTGTGCTGCTTCAGTGGTTCTGGCGCAAGCTTGGTGTGAAGGTTGCCCGTGTTTCTGGCTTGGTTGTGTCCGTGCCTTTGTTTGAAGTGGGGTTTGTGTGGCTGTCTGGAGTGTGGCTTAATGGCTCGTCTGCTTTGGGAAGGTTTTGAGCTGTTGGACAGCAGTGGGACTGAGAGCAGGGTCAGCAGTTAGTTGGTTTGGGGCTCTTGTGTAATGTCATTAGGACATGCAAGGACTGTGGCTATTTTTTGGCTTATCGCTGTTGTTTAATTCAGGTAAACCAACCTCCAAGAAAGGAAGAAGTCTAAAGGCAGCATCCTCCCCAGAAGGTTTTGTTCTAGGCATCTGCCCATCTTATGTCCGCTCTGGAAGTGGTGCCTGTGAAGAATGACGTCGAGAGGTGCTGGGACTGCTTTCTCAAGGAAGAATTACAGGCTGAGCACTGAGCCAGAGAAGTCCAAAGTCACAGGTAGGGGCCTGTACATGCCATGTGAAAACGGGAGCACTGTGGATCCAGGGAGCATCCCTTGCCTTGCTTGAGATCAGCTGCCTTCCAGTTGCAGTTACCTTGGTAGTGTGAGGTGTAGGGGGGCTGAAACGGAGTAAATCCTCAAAGTGAGATGAGATTTTGGACAGGACATTCCTGCAGTACTAAAGACTCCAGAAACTCATGCCGCAGAGCCTTTTCTTCAGCACGGAGCCCTGCCTCATATGGCTGGAGAATGTTGTGTTGCCTGCCTGCCATCTTGTTTGAGACTCATCTGATTTAGGGAGTTCCCCTTCCAGGATGAACAGCTTGTCAAATTCTCGAATTAATCCTTTTGTGGGAAACTCTGCTACCTGCCAGGCAGTCTGGTTTTTTTCTTGGAGTCACCAATCCAGCACAAGTGTGCTTATGAGACCACAAATCTGGCATTTGAGGGCACTGTTGCACTCAGAAACAAGGAATGCTGCATCAGTGTGACACTAGAGGTTGTTTAGTGAAGGTGAGGCACACATCATTAAAGAGAGTTCTGGGTTACATGAGGTGAACTGCACCTGCAGCCTTTCCATCTCAGCATCTTTTAGTGCAGTTAAGAGACATCCTGACTATGACTAGGACATCAGGAATTGCTGTAGTGTTAAGATTAAAAAAAAATTAAATAAAATTGGATTCCTACTTTCAGCTTTTGGAGTTCCTTTATTAGGAAATAGCACAGCAGGATTCCTGAGGATGTACTTCCACCTGTGTGGAAGCAATTTATAGGCTCCCAGTTGCTATGGCAGAGCAGCTCAAATTGGAAAGAGCCTTTTTTGGGGAGATGCACCCAATAGTGCTGGACTCTGGTTCTGCTAATGAGGATAGTAAGGTGATGAATGACTGCTTGAAGCTGCATTTTCCGCTGTGTTGATCGGCAAACATGAACGTAATTTTCTCGTGGTTACCAGTTTCTTGCTTGTATGTGAAATGAACGTTTGAGTTTACCCCAGACTCCCTAATTTTATTTCCTTTCTGTTTTTCCTAAGGGATCGTGAACAGCAGGCTGCTGAATGATTATCTGCATCGAGTCTTTACCAGTGCTGATGGGAACCAGCCTGCAGCTGCTTACAGGTATCAAACTTCTCACTGGCCAGGTGGCAAGCGATGCCACCTCCAGATAAACAGCACTGTGTGAAAGGAAAGATCTTTTAGTGCCACACAGTGATCTTTGTTAAAAGCACAGCAGCTCCGTGTTACAGAAACAATTGTGAGAGCTGCTCTTTTAATAGCTTTTTCAAACTGCAGGGCTTATAAGGAAGGATTCTTTTTTGCATGAAAAATCCCATCTACAACATCACTAGGCAATATTTTTGAAATAAGTAGGCATTCACCTGATTGTTCCTGTTCCCCCTTTGCTTGTAAGGAAGCGCAAAATGCACAGGTTTCAGGTGCAGGAATTAAAAATACGTTGTTAGTGCCCTGTAACCTAAAGGCAAGACTGTTACTGATCCATGCAATACCATACATTTTTCAGGCTGTGGAACTGCTGGTACTTTTATTAGGAGTCACGAAAGGAAAAGAAACACAAAATTCCTGTTTAGTGACTGCTTTTTTCCTATTTATTTTCAGTTCCCCTTCACCTTGTATCCCAGAAATTTGTAGTGTTGGATGAGAAGAATTCCTCTTGCATCTCTTTTGCCAGAGGCAAGTCAGACAGGTTCAGGGCAGGTAGGAGTGTTGCAGAGCAGGGCAGGCCTGTGGCTCCTGCTGGCTGGCAGTGCTGCAGCGTGGCTGGGGTCACATTCCACGGGCTATACTTAGGACTGCCAGCTCCAACGTGAGCTCAGAGCTGCTATAAATAGTTCTTGGCCCTCTGGCTCTTGGTGAGCCGGGGTGATGGTGCGGGGGAGGCAAAGTGGGTCATGTTACTTTACCACAAGCTCTCCTGCCAGCAAGCCTTGGAACAGTCCATCTGCCTGAGCATTTTGGTTTTCAATATTTCTGATTTCTGTGTCTGGTGATTAATGACTTGAATGCACAGAACTGATAGTTTGTTGGACTGGTCTCTCTCTCTTTTTTCCTGCCTTCCACCCTTTTTCCTTGGACGTGGCTACTTGGTAGAAAGCCCAGTAGCAGTCAAAGAGGTCTTAGAAATAACATTTGCCATATGAGAACAACTTTTATGGTATGACATCTTGCCTTCAGAGGCTTGAATTCTTCATAGAGGAGCTCACTGCAGACATCTCTCTGCCTGTCTCATGCTCTTCCACCCTCCTTCCAGAGCTCCTCCTCCATGCCAGTGCTGATTAAGCAGCTTTGCTGAAGCCACCCTTCTCATGCCAACCAAAACTGATTATTTGATTTCATTTCTGCGCATCTTCACATCCATCAGGCTTTCACAACGTCTCTCACCAGTCTTAGGGAAATCCCTAGTCCTGAGAAAGTGACAAATTGTTTCCCAGATGGCTTTGGAAATGGGAAGCAGGTACAGGAACAACTAGTGATTCTCACAGTAACAGGAGGCTCTTGTGCAAGGATCAGCTAAGTAAACTAGCCTCAAAAGGAGAGAACTAAGGAAGGGCAGTAAGTTCTCTAGAACAGTGGCCCAAAGGGGGTGCATGAGAGACTTTTCAGTATGAAAACAGAATGGTTTTAGTTGTTGTCACAGAGAGAGGATGCTGGACTATCCTGACCTTTGTCTGAACTGCTACAGCTGCTGCTGTGGTCCTCTCTCTTCTTTTGTAGTGCGAAACACTTCGGGGAAAAAACGAATCCTGACTTAGGCCGTGTTTGTATGATGCTGACTGCAGCAAAGTTGTGGTCCATAGTTATTGGTAGTACAGCTGCTTTCTTGTTGCCTTGTACCACAGTTTTCATACTGCCACAAAACACTCCTGAGCAGACTGAAGACTGTAAGATTCTTTGTTAACTACTTGGCTTGTTCTCGCTGTGTTTGGTCCTTCCTTCATTCTTTGCCCCAGCACAATGGGCAGCAAATTCTTTAGATTCATGCCATGAAACAGATCGACAGAACTTCATGGTTCATGTCTCAGTGCAGGACATGTGTCTGGGCTGCAACTCTTTAAGAACTGGAGACAGTTTTTTGAGGAGCTCCTTTGTGTTTATTCCCTAGGAAGCACCTGACGTTCCAGAACCTGCAGGAGCACCTTGAGCGATTGCTGGCAGAGGAGAATGGCTCTGAAGACAGTAGAGGTAGGAGATACTGCCTGTCCAGTTTGTGCTTCTTGTTTTTGCTGCTTAATTGGGAAGGACAAGTTGTATCATGAAAGGCATTTTCCTGAGTGAGCGCTGTTCTGCCTCTCTGTGCTCTAATTTATTGTGCCTTTAAATCCTGCCTGTGAGGGGCTCATCAGCCAGCCCTGCAGCAGGTTTGTTTGCAGATGGAGGCGTATTTCCAGGCTAAAATATCTGGAAAAGCAGTTTGGGGGCAAATGTTGGCGGTATGTTACTGATATTGATATGCAGAGCCATTGCTTTGACCAGGAGTGTGCAGTGCTATCCTCAGTGGGAGATGCAGAGGCTTCTTGACAATTTTTACATGCTGGTCTCCACTGCAGGTATTCACTTTGGGTCTCAGGCTGTTCCCTGTGTTCTTACTAGCGTTGTTTCTCTGAATGAATCAGGATGTGGCAAGATGCAACCCGGCTCCTCTTCTAGAAAGGCAAATTTTTCTTACTGGCTACAATCAAAGCGTGACACATTGGCCAAACATTTGGCACAGAATTTAGCCTTTGAATTTTGTCGAAGTAAAATTTTCAGGTGATGTGGAAAACTTAATGTCTCCTGAATGCTTCATAGCTGAGTTGCTGTGAAGACTTTCTTTTAAATCTCCTTTTCTGAGGTTCTCATGGTCTAACCCAGGCAACACTACCTTGATTTTCCTCTCCCATAGCAGAATCCAGGTGCTGTCGCAGTCTGGCTGGAAGCACTCAGCAGGTGAACTGTTAAACCCTGCACAACTCTCCCTAACTGGTTTTCTGCAACTCTTGTTTCAGATCAGGTAGCAGAGGGCCGGCTCGGTCCCTCCACGGTGGTGTTGGACCATACCAGCGGCTTTGAGGGGCTCCTGCTGGTCGATGATGACTTACTTGGGGTGAGTGTGTTGCTGGACACAGCAGAAAATGGTCTTGCGGGACTAAAAGTACTTGGGGCTTCTTGGTTTGTTCTTTGTAACAGATCCCTGTCAATGGCTTTGTAACGTGTGTAAATGGAGTCTGCCCTGAAAGCTGCAGGATCCTGGAGGAAATGAGCTCTCCTGGGAAAAGGTCTAGCAGAACCATTAAGTCTCAGCAAGCTCTGAGTGGGGCTGTGAGGAAGTGAAAGGATTACCCTGGCCCAGGGGCTCACTTGGCTAAGCAGCCAGCTTTCCTGTCCCTCCCTCCAGCAGACTGCTGCTTCCTTCCTTCTGGTCTTCTTAAAAGGCTAGAAAGAGGCTAAAGCTGAGGTCTTCCTTTCTCCTTTGTTTCCACTGATTACCTGCTTGCTTCTTAGCTGATGTTCCTCAAAAAGTCAGCTGAAAGAATCCACTGGAATTTAACCCTTTCCTACTTCAGTAATTTCTGCCCTCCTTTCATCCCTTCACTGAGCAAGCACATCCCCTGCTCTTGAGCTGACTCCCTCCTTAATCTACGCCTGCTTTTTAACCTCTAACAAATCAGGCTGCCCTGGTCTCCCCTTTCCCTTTAACCACCTGCTGTAGTTTACTTTGGCTGTACCTAGAACTGACCCACAGAACAGATTGGACTGGCTTGTCTGTGAATTCCTTGTTCTTACCTTCATTTCTTCTTCATGGTCTGTCCCAAGATGGCGAGAGTCAGCATTTAACACAGTTCACTTTCTAGACAGCATGTTACCTGCCAATCCTGGCCTTTAGTCTGGGCACCTTGAATCTACAGTTTTGTTCTAACTTGTCCAGCATTCATATATCTTTCCCATATCATAATCACTTTTGTTTATACTTTTGTCCCAATTCACTGGGAACCTGTCTGTCACCAGGTTGCCCTTGTACTGCTGCCATGCTGGATGCTTCACTGGGGTTTATCAAGTACAGATGAGTCATGGGAGGGACCTGAATGATTCCCTGAGGCTATTTGGCTCCAAGTACAGCTGCTGGGGTGGGGAAGATGTCCCTTCTTGTCCCTAGACTGTCCTTGTGAATAGCTCTCCATCTTGCTTTGGTTTTGAGTGCTGGGACAGAGGGAATGGGAAGGACTGAACAAACCTCTCTTTTTGCCTGATGTTAAATTTTTTTTTTGTTGGTCCAGGTGATTGGACACAGTAACTTTGGGTCCATCAGGGCCACAACGTGTGTGTATAAAGGTAAGGAGATAAACCAGTGCTGCTTTGAGAAAAGACCTTGGGAAGAGTGTATGGGGAGTTAGACAACTAGAGAGCTCAGGAAATCTTGAAAATGTTCCGGGTCTTGAGCATCCTCTTCCCCAGTTCATTCACTGGCTTTTCCAGGGAGTGAGAAGGTTGAGGGGTTGTGTGATGTCAGAGCAAAGAAGCAGGAGGGGAATCTTGGGGATGTCCTGAACCTCCTTTGTGTGCCACATGTATTTCTGTGGGAGCAGTGTCAGGGTCAGCTTCTCTGAAAACGAGCCAGGGGACAGGAATTCACGGTGACACCTCTTTTTCTTTCAGGGAAATGGATTTACGAGGTGCTCATCTCCTCCCAGGGACTCATGCAGATTGGCTGGTGTACTCTCAACTGCAGATTCAATCAGGAGGTAGTGTACTAACTCTGGGGGATGCTTTTTAGGTCAGTGTGGAGCATTGCATTGGTGCTGTACCCTGCTGGCATTCACACCAGAAATGCCACACACACACACACACTAGAAATGCCAGGCCTGGTGTTTTAAGAGTCTTTACAAGACTCTCTGGTCTGTGTCCACAGAATGGTGCACAGTGTGAAAGCCTGTGCTGGGTGTGTTGCTGTGCTCTTGCTGCATGTAGAACTGCTGTGTGTTGACTTTCAGCTGGTGTTCTTCCAAAAAAAGTGTGTGTGTCTGCAGTGCTGACAGCCTGTCCCTTGGGATGGCCCTCAGCAGCTGGTGCTACAGGGCTTTTTTTGCCCAGGAGAGGGTGGGATGTTGTTTTATCTGGGTGGGATGTTTGGTGCTGGAAGGGGAGGTCAGCTGCAGAGTTTCACTAACTTGTCAGTCTGTAATGACAGGAGAAGAGAGGTGATGGGCATCCCGGGGGGCTGCTTTGATAGAAATGGGAAATGTCAGATGCCAGTACTCTTCTTCTGACCCAAAAATAAGTAGGGAGTGGTGTATTTCTCTGAACCAAAGATCACAAACCGCTGGATTCGTTCCCAGAGTGAGGATTTTTCCCAGGCAGAGCGTGTGTGCTGTCAGCTGCTCTCCCTGTCTACTGGTCTCCCCCTTAAAGGTTCTCTTGCAATAGGAGGAATCCTCTATGCCTGGTGTGGTCTGAGTCTCCTCTTTCCTACTTTGGTGCAGGAAGGTGTTGGGGACACGCCAGACTCCTATGCCTATGATGGAAACAGGGTGCGCAAGTGGAACGTGACTACTACCAACTATGGCAAAGTGAGTAGCTGTCCCCCAGGAGTGGGATGGAGAGGAAGGAGGAGAAAGCAGGTGACTCCCACTCACTGGGTTCTGCTGGGCCTTGTGAAATGCCCTCAAGCCTTCCTCCCTGCTTCAGTCTGTGTGTCAGCGCTTGTCTGTACTTTAGGGGTGCTGGATGTGCTGTCTGGGTGCTTTGTTTAGCAACCCCAGCAGACTGATTCCCAGCCTAGTGCTGCTGTTGGATTCTGGAAGGCTCTGGTTCTCTGTAGCACATCAGAGTATGGGTCATTGTTGGGGTAAATATACATTCCTAGTGCCAGAGGGGAAAAATTATCCCAATCAGGGGTTTTATATGCAGCTTCCAGAAGTGCCTGAAAATACTGTGAGCTGCTGGGAGAAGGAACTCTCTCTTCTTTAACCCTGAATCACAAGGGGTTGGTTGGGTTGCAGTCTTTCTTGTGATGTGGGAACACCCTGGAAATACATTTAACCTCTTCTCTCCCTTTCCTGCAGTCCTGGGCAGCAGGAGACATCGTCAGCTGTCTGATAGACCTTGATGAGGGCACCATTGCTTTCTGCTTGTAAGCATCTTTGCTTTGTTTATGTCTGTGTGTAACAGAAAGGTTTCCTCACTGCTCAGCAGGTTGCTGAGCCCTATTTCTGCCCTCTCCCCTTCATGTTCCTTGGTAGTTCCGGCCTTTGTTTTTCTGTCTTGCATTCAGAAACCATCTGAATGGGTTGTTGGGTCTCAGTTCAGTTGAAAGCATTTGGCAGGAAGATGTTCAGGCTACAAAGTCTTTGTAAAGTTTGCTAGGATTTTAGAGAGAAGGGCATCTCTTGTGATGCTCAATGCCACACTTGGCTTTAATTGATTGCTTTTGTGGTCTGTGTAGACCTTGCCTGCCCTAAATTCATAAGAAGCTGTGGAAAGGGTGATAAATCTCCAGTTTCCAGCTCCCATGCACAATGAGAATTGTTCTCTAGCCCTGGCCTGCAACAAGTCAGTTGAAATTAAGAACTGTTAGATGGTCCATGTCATCTTTTATGGAGGAGTAGATTGAAAGCATTATCCTTGATTGCCACCAGCCTCAAAAAGATGAGGCCAAAAAGTCCCATGCTTTAAGATGTCCTGCTGCTTCAGTTATCTCACAGAACTGGGTTGCCCTTGAAGCTGAGTGGGCTCTGCATGTTGTGTAGACTCCAGTGCCTTCCCATGCTCGTATGAAAATGGGGTTGCCCATGTGCTTCCCGTGGCTGTTACTCAGCAGAGCTGTGATGTTTGCATGTGTCCCAGGTTAAGCGTGCCAGGAGGCATGGCTGACTGCTGTGTCCGTGTTGGCAAGGTGATATCTCTATTGCCCAGCTGACCTCAGACCCCTCCTGCTGTAACTAAAACCTTGTGGGTTTTCCTTCTTTCAGGAACGGCATATCTCTGGGAACTGCCTTTGATAACATCACAAGGGGTGCTGGGATGGCTTATTTCCCTGCCATCAGCCTCTCCTTCAAAGAGTCTGTTGCTTTTA
Organism: Falcunculus frontatus; assembly: GCA_013398115.1. Classification (NCBI taxonomy): domain Eukaryota; kingdom Metazoa; phylum Chordata; class Aves; order Passeriformes; genus Falcunculus; species Falcunculus frontatus. The sequence goes on along the minus strand of VZRV01005212.1, from coordinate 281,910 downwards.
ACTTCGGAAGCCGTCCACTCCGATATCCTTTAGCTGTGGGGAGAGGAGGTCTGAAGGGAGAAGAGCCTGTCTTGAGACATCTTTGAAGGCTCTAGAGTATACACACCTGACTGCAGTTCACTTTCTGCTGTCAGCACTTGCGTGCAGAGCTGAGTCAAGGAGAGAAGAGCCAGATACCTCCTTAGCTGAAGCAGAACTGCAGGACACAAACACAAGTTTCTGAAATGAGAGTTGCTTTCAGCTCTGTCAGCAGCTGCTGCTACAACAGGGGGCTGCCTGCTCCCAGACACTCAGATCCTGAGAGCAAAATTCTCACTCTGCAGTTTTGGAAACCCTAATGCTGCTGAGCCTTTTGGTCACTCATCTCTTTTACCTCCCAGCCATATAGGACCTCTGACATGGTATTAGCGTTGCCTGTTGCTGTATAAATGCTGAAGCCTGGAGCTCCTGTCAGAGCAGTCCTGGCAGTGCCTGTTGATGGCTGTAGTGGTGGCTCCAGCTGATCTTTCTGATGAAAAAAGTGTTTCACGCCAAGCAGAAGTGAAATACTTTCTGCTAGCAATGTTGAGGAAGTGGGGATAAGAGCTCGTGGCTTATCATCCGTGTAGAAGGCACTGTGGTTTGAGCTGTGGGTACAAAGTAAAGCAGACAGACTTTTCCTTGCACAGACAAAAGAAGTCCCAAAAGGATTGCATTTTCCCTTAACACTTCCCTACTTATCCAGTGGAAGGTTACCGGCCCTTGCAAGATCCTCCTGTGGCAGACCTGGTGAAGGCTCGGAAGCTGTTGGGCTACTTGAAGAATGTGATCCATATTGGAATAGATGTGACGGTAGGCTGACATCACTGGGTGGATCTGAGGGGCACCATGCTGGGAAATGTGGTTCTGCTCTCCCTGGCACATGCTGCCAGCTCACAGGTTTCCATACACCCGAGAGTCTAAGTGTTTGCATGCTTTTACATGGGGCATGCATGTCCCTGGAGCTCTCTGGCTTGCAAAATGGGCTTTCTGATAGTTCCGGGACTTAATTGAAATCATACTGGGCTTTGTTCTCAGTCCTATGAAGTTTCATTGCCAGTATTCAAGAGGTGATGTTTGTCGGGCTCAGAACTGCTGGATTTGATTTTGCACCCTTGAAAGCAGTTTGTTCATATCCTCAGCTTTTTACTGATGTCCTGTTCAGTAACGTAGTGAAATTTTGGCAGGTCTGCCTTGCTTGTTGTTTTGGCTGTGGCACTGTTTGCTGGAAACACTGTTTTCCACTAGGATGGGAGATGATCTATTTATGCCCACAGCATAGGGAATGCCATATGCTATGGTTTTGGCTTGAATGGGGGCCTGCTTTGCTAGTTGTCCTTCTCTGTAGGTGTTCCCATTTACAAATTATCGTGTAAACTTAAGCCTTTTTTTAGAAAAACGTTGTCAAAGTGCCTGCACGTGGTTGATAGTGACATCTGGACTGCACTACAGCTTTCCAGACGAATAGGCCTGGCTTCTTTGGCATTCTAAATTCCCATGTTCAAGGTTTTTACTGCAGTCGGGCATGGGACAGCAACAGTGGCTGCTCCAGGCCTATGGTTCGTTCAGTTGTTGGTGTACAGGTGGATTGGGCTGGATCCAAGCCATGTGTTTTTCTGGGTTTGTCATTGCAGGAGGGGAAGCTGGTGGAGAAAGACACATCCATGTGGCAGCTGCAGGGAGAACCCACAGTGTTGATTACATTAGCTCACATCTTCAATTATTTCTCCCCTCTTATGGTGAGTTTTGCCTGCCCATTGCTGGCTTCTGTAGTACTTGTTACAGCTCTTGTAAGGCAAAGTAAACCCCAGCTTTTGCTGGGAAGTGACTGTGCCACAGAGGAATGTTGACCTGTCTGTCTGTCTGCAGTGCAAGGTGTACCTGGTGGAAGATGTGCTCATGACCTTCCTGTTGAGCATCCTTGAGCGAGGAGGGGCAGTGGACTCCCACCCCCTTATTCAGCAGCTGCTGGATCTCATGTGGCTTCTTATGGAGGTGAGTTGCTAGGGTGCTGCTTCCTCCCTAGGGATCCCAGGGAGACCCTGGGAGGTGCTGAGGACCGGAGCCTTCCCTACAAAATGCTGGTAGTGTTCAGTGTCTTTCTCTTCTTTTCTCTTTGTGGTAGACCACCCTCTCAATTAGCTCAATTAGCTCATCTGGCTGCACACCCAGGCACTGAGGGTTGAATGCAGACACTGGCAATGAGTTAACCAGGCATTTCTAAGCTTCTCCTACTGCTAAAGGAACTGATGATGGTGAATAACTTCCTGCTTCTGGGAACATCAAATTTATCAATAAGAATAGTCTTCTGATTGTTATTAGTATGTGTTTGACTGTGGAGGTCTTAAGTGTTGCCATGTGCTGAAGAGATCGATCAGAGTGTGCGGGACTGGGATAGAAGTGTGCAGTGCACTCTCACCATCTCCAGCACTGCAGGGGAAAAGCCTCCTCCACTTCCCTTCCTATCCATGCTGGAGGAGCTTACTCCTTCCTGGGACACATGTTTGAGACAGCTGGGAAGCTGCTGCTGCTGGAGTGCTTGGGTGGTTACACAGAGCCAGTCACTGCCAGAGATCTGCTTGGAGACAGCACGTCTGCCCTTTGGGGTAACAGTTAACAGATGTGGGCACTGGCCCAGCCAGCTGCCATGAGAAGTTTAATGGAAAAATGTCATTACTCCTTCAGGCCCACCATCTTAGCAGTGAAACGGGACCCTCTGGTAGGACTGCTGTGTTTGTGGAAGATTTGGCTCTCATCCTGCTGGTTGGCTATGAGTTGGATTCAAAAAGACAACTCTTCTATCATCACATTTACCCAAGAGTTACTTCTTCCCTTTCTGGGTTGATTCTGCCAACACTGTGTCTTGGGTAGAGTCAGGGAATAAGAGGACTGGTGACTGCCAACAAATAGGGCCTGGGACTTTGGCTTTTTGTCATTGACTTTTGAGTTTGACTTTCTGCAGAAATTCGTTTCTGTGTAGCAAAGCACTGGCACCAGCTTCTGCTTGGACTCTCTCCTGTGGAGTCAGAAGGATGCTGTGGGTTCAGAGCACCTGCTTTTTCAGTTCATAAATGAATGCTTCCTTCCAAGGTCTCACTCTGGGAGCTATAGCTGTTCCTGACTCTTTGCTGCTGTTCTTCAATGTGTTTCTTATTTTCCCAGGAGTATGAAGTGCATGAGTGCCTCAAGCAGCTACTGATGTCCCTGCTGCGGGCTTACAGGTTCTCTCCCATCATCCCAGACCTGGGATTACAAGTGAGTTTGCACTTCTGAATCCCCAGGAATCTGTGACTAGCCAGCTTCTGTTATGTCCCCTTGTCCAAAGGTACATGATGTTTTGGATTCTGTAGTTGTTTGATCCAAAGATGGCAGTTTTGTCACACTGTAGCTATTGGAGAGTTGTATCTTCTGCAGATGGAGTCACTTTTCCTTCTCCCGTTTTCCTAGATCCACTACCTCCGGCTCACCATTGCAGTCTTGAAGCACGAGAAATCTAGGAAATACCTACTCAGCAATGTTCTGTATTGCTTGTGTCTCCTCCTGTCTCGCTCGGTTTTCTCTTCCCTCAATAATGCAGCCAAGGACACTTAAAGGACTTGTAGGTCCAGGGAGGCAGAAACCACCATGTCTTGAGAGGTCATTTCTCAGGTCTCCTCTGCCTGATGCCATTCCCTACAAAGTCCTGCTCTGAGAGGAGGGAGCAGTGTTGTATAGTTCACATCCTAGTAACACACAGGAGCTCATTTCTACCTGAATTACCTCTAATATCCCTAGAGCAAAACCACTTGGAGAGCAGTCCAGCTCTATGGTAGCATTTGGGCAGCTGCTGTGATAGCTGCACGGGGCTTCTCCAGGGAGAAGAGGCCTCTGGATCTTGCAGTTGGAAAGGAGTTTCTCACTACAGCTCTGGAGACATGCCCTGTACCTTTTCCCGTTGTAGCTTCTGTGTTTGCTTTAACTCCAGCACAGCTTCGACGTGCTCCGTTCCGTTGTGTTCTTCTACATCAAGAGCCCGCTGCGTGTGGAGGAGGCAGGTTTGCAGGAGCTCATTCCCACCACGTGGTGGCCAAACCGCTTCACCAAGGAGGTGAGTACGGGCACCTCCACCGAGGAGGCTGAGGAAATGTTGTGGCCTGCCATCTGCATCTCTTTCTGGCTGAGGAAGTTGGATAGCCCGTGTTTCTGGCCGTGTTAGCACTGGTGGGTCCTACGGAGCTGTGTGAGAGCTGGAGCTTTTCCGTTGCCCTGTCATCTTTTTTGTCCCCTTAAAGGGGATGTTTGAGGTGTGATGCTCAGACAGGGGATGGGGGACAGTTTTCTGTGGGAACAGATTTGTAAGGGAGCCTCACAGTATCTAAGGAATTTCTGGGTTGACTGGAGTGTCTTCTAAATAGCTCCTGCCATTACTCATTACAAGGCTGGGGGAGACCTGTTTAGGTGTGCTGCCAGCTGCAGCCACACACTGGCACATTGTTTCAGGGAGTTTGTGCTCTCCATTTCACATTGTTTATGGGAATTTCTGGCAAGATATTTACCTTGTGCGGTGGTCTCCTACTAATCAGTGTCTGTCCCCTAACCAGGGCAAGGAGAGTAAGGAGGTGAAGGAGGAGAGTGCTGAGGAGAGATTGAGGCGTCGGGCATATGAAAGAGGCTGCCAGCGGCTCAAGAAACGCATTGAAGGTTTGTGAGGAAGGAGGGAAGTTGCCAAGATCCCACACCTTTTGTGCAGCCAGGAGCTGTTTCCAAATCCTATTCACTACCTGAAGTGCAGCTATGTTCCTGCCAGGACAGGCTGTGGTGCAGAGGTGGGGGCCAGCCATGCTCTTTTCTGATGGCATTGAAAGAATGCTGGGACTCCACTGCACAGACCTGCAGCCCCCCACGATGGGGCAGGAGCAAACCTATGCGTTGTTTTTTAGCTGTGGATGAATTTCTTGCTAGGTGGTGGAGGAGAAAATTCTCTGTGTTGGAATTAGCTTTCTGCTGGCACCAGTTCTTCCTGGGCCCCCTCTGCTGGGGAGGGAACCTTTCTCCTGCAGCCAGGGTACTGCAGTTGGGATTAAGAGGGGTAGTTGCTCTGCAGTGCTTGTTTCCTGAAGGCAGATGTGTGTCCCCCTTTTAGTGGTGGAAGGCCTCCAGGTTCAGATTCTGAAGTTGCTGCTGAACAACAAGGACAGAGGAGGGGTAAGTGCTCTGTGGGTCTTTTGTGACGATATCTTCATGTGATGTGCTTTGTAAAGCATAGACTTACCACCTGGTTTTCCTTCTGCCAGGGGGAAGCCTCCAGATACATCTTCCTAAACAAATTCCGCAAGTTTCTTCAGGAAAACGCTAGCAACAGAGGGGTAAGTGAGAGGGCCAGCCTTCCTGCAAGCCTGATCCTGAGGACCCTCTGCACCTTCAGGCTGGGAACTCTGCCCTTCTGGCTGGGTTGCTTCCAGCAGCTGATCCACTGAGGTCTAGATATGGCAAGGAGTGAGGAGGGGGAGATCTGAGGCCAGAAACCAGGCCTGATAAGTCCTGTGCAGTGATTTATAGGAAAGTGCTCCTTGGGAAGTCTTAGGTGGGAGCTGAATGTCCTCCTATAGCCCCTCAGGGAGTGTGGCTGTGGAGTGCTCTGCCACAGTGGGGCTGCTGGCTTTGGTGAGGACTTTTCCTCTGGCCCTGGATCAGGCTGTTGGCCTGAGGCTTTGGGAGGCAGGCATCCACTGTTGTAGGAAACCTTTTCTTCACCTGCAGCCCTCTGTTCATCACCAGCCCCATCTTTCATGATGGAGTGTGTGTTATCCCTCATCCTCTGTCAGACCAGCTTGTTGTTTAAGTGTCCCAAGACTTCCTGGAGGTGGAAACTGCTGCCCATCATCAGGTCTGGGCTCTCTGCCAGAGCTGTAAGCTCGAGATGCTAGCAAGGCTGAGAACACAAAAGTTTCTGCCTGCCCCATGTAGCCCTTTGGACTGAGATGCACTTTCACACCTGCCCTGATGCTGGACTCTCCTTCTTGCCCTAGAACTTGACTGTGTTGTGCCCACCAGAGTACATGGTGTGCTTCCTGCACCGGCTCATCGCTGCCCTGCGCTTCTTCTGGGATGGCCACAAGGCAAAGACCCCAGCTGCCCTGAGCAGTGAAGGTGAGTCTTGGGGGAGAGGCTTTGCAGCCTTTTCTGTGGTTGGGACAAAGTTTGCCTCTTGGCAGTGCTTTCCAGGATGTTGGAAATTTTATGTCTCTAACGAGTGCTTGAGCCTTCTGTCACCCTGGGAAGTTCCTGTGTGCAGACCTATTCCAGTTAACATCCAGATCTGAGACTTGCAAAGGGACATCTGTACTGTTTGCTATTCCCCCTGTCTGCTCTGGAGCAGAGTCCACTGTTGACTGTGGGTCTGTGGGAGGGCAGCTCAGTGATCCCATTGTCAGAGTTCAGGGGAAGATGTTTTTCTGATTTTGGGGTTCCCAAACTGTGGGATTAAGGGGAAACTTAATCAGTGCCAGGTGCTTTCCCACCCTTAGAGCCCACTGGCATGGGGCATTCCCTTTTCTTACTTTAGGCTGACCCTTTCTCTAGACTCAATAAATGCCTTACTATCCCTGTGGGACAAAGTGGCAGAGCTGGAGCAGCCAGGTGGAGAGCTGCCAAGTTTTCTGATGATCCAGTTTACCCCAGTGACTGTGGCTGGAGGGAGGAAGTGCTGGCAGACTTGCTGTCGATGGCCATTGGTTGCTCCTGTTTCTGCATGGATCTAATGCTTGCTCCATTGTGGAAATCACCTCTGCCTTAAGAGCCTGTATTTTATGACAAAAAAAGTTATCCCTAAATGTTAGTCCGGGCTGGCCCCTGGGGTCTGCTCTAGGAGGCCTTACATGTCTTTGTGGATCCTGCGCATGGGACTTGTGGAAAAAACCAAATTGCCTCCTCTGTTTTAGAGGCCTATGTCCCTCCTCAACTCTTCTATAATGGGAAGGTGGATTATTTTGACCTTCAGCGACTTGGAGGTCTTCTGTCTCATCTTAAGAAGACTCTGAAAGGTAAGTGTTCTCATTGCCAATACCTGAATCCAGGTCTTGGCTGGAATTCATGCAAGACATTCCAGGGAGGGAGCTGTGGGTAATGAATTTTGATTAAACTCAAGGAGAGGAGACTTGAATTTTAATGAGATTCAAGTTACTCTGAAGAAGACACCACTCCTCTTGGGTGGAGTGTCCTTTAAGTTAACAATTTACTGGTTGTATCCCTGAATTGGGCATGTGGCAGTTGGAGGGAAGGGGATAGTCTGGGAATATCCTCTGGTGTGGTGCTGTTGCTGCACCAAAGCCAGGGGCTTGGAGCTGTCAAAGCACTGACCATCAGCTGGGCTCTGCTGGGCGTGAAGGATGCCCAGGATTTACTTGCTGCACCACTCTGGGCAGGGAGGAGCAGCCCTGTGTATGTACTGCAGCTGTGTGTTTGTGTGCAGCACACTACTTTGGCACTAGGCTTCCAAAGCCTGCCTTGTGGAAGGGTTAGAAACCCCTTGCCATTCCCTTGGACTTGGTTTGTCTCTGGTTTCTGGCTAATGTGGCGCTTGCCTTTGGCTCAGATGTCTCTTCTCCTTCCCCAGTGTGTTTGCAAGGTGAGGACCGTCTTCTGTGTCTCAGGTTGATCCCTGACTGTTCAAAATTAGATTACTTAGCTTGAGAACCGTGTAATCTCCTCTGGTTTCTTACCAAGGTATCCTGGCCAGCTTTAAAGACAGAGTTGTGGGCTGAAGAACACATTCTCCAGGCTTTGTACAGCGTAGCCATCAGCATAGCCTTCCTCTGTGTCTGTGTCTCAGTCCTGGTGGCTTAGGGACACATCATGGGACAGCATTGAAGAACTGGATGCTTAAAAGATGGTCTCAGGCAGAGAGCTGCCATTCCTGCACTAGTCCAGTTTGGCCCTGGTGGTTGTCTCCTGGTTCCTCAGTTATCCTATTCATAGCTGGTAGGACTGGGGGCAGAAATGGGTCCTGGGAGGGCAGCACCTGTTGCTGCTTGGTCTCTGTTCTTTTCATAAGGGCAGATCTGTTCCATGGAAGGAAGCTTGGGACAGGTGAGCTTGTTCTGATAGAGCATCCAAGTTTTCTGGCTGCTTCTCTACTGCTGAGAAACAGGAAAGAGGGTTAGCCTTCCTCATGGCAAGTGAAGAGTGACTCCTGCATTCATGGCTGCTTTGGTGTGCTCTGTGCAGATGACCTGGCTGCAAAAGCCAACATCCTGATTGACCCTGCGGAGCTACAGGCAGTGACTATGGATGATCTTGATGAAGATGAGGAGTCAGCAACATCAGCAGCACAGGTGAGTTGTGTTACTCACCTGCAGGGGCCCTGGTGCTGGAGTAGCAAGTTCAGCCTCTGGCTAGAAAGGCTTTGCTTTACAGCAAGGCAGTGCTAGGCCAGGACTGTAACCAATCCATGGGCAACCAGATAAACACTTGGATGAGAGTCACTGGAGATCAGCGAGGTCCTGGGTGCACCAAGTTTGAGAAGCAGAATTTTCTGTGCCCTGCTCTCTCACTACCCACTGATCTGAATGTGCTGCGTCCCCTCCATGGCAGCTCTTGGTGGTCACATTTGGAAAGGTGCAAGGCAACTATAGACAGAGCAGCTTCTTGCTGTGCAGGTCTGCTGCTTGTGCCTGGCATGTGCCCTTGGAGGAAGGACTTACCCATTTGCTACCCTGCCTGCTCATCTTCCGGTGGCCACTGTGCATCTATACCAGCATCCTTTCAGGGGCAAGGGAGGAACAGCAGGCAGCCAAACACAGCTGGAACTGTTTTTCCTTTCATTTCCTTTCAGTCCCAGCGCCCCTCTGCTGCCCTGGCCATTGGTGGAGCTCTCGCCAGGCCTGCCTGGCTCAGCTCCCCCACCCTGGGCCGTGCCAACCGGTTCCTGAGCACGGCAGCCGTCAGCCTGATGAACCCACGGCGGCCCCTGGGCACCCTGGAGAAGATCAAAGTGCTCACGCTGCGTGTGGAGCAGCGCACAAGGGAGGACAGTGAGTACCCCTGCTGTGTGCTGGCATGGCCCAGCTGGGCCCTGGCAGAATGGCATCTTCCAGCTCCCCAGCAGAATGCAGTCTCCTTACAGCCAGCATTGCTCCTTCCCATTCCCAGGGCATGCTGACACCCAAAAGTCCACACCCAAAAGACCCCTTTGCCATCCTGAACATGATACTGAGGATGTTGTCACCCTCTGTGTGTAAAGGGATGCTGCCTTGGTTCCTCCAAATGCAGTGAGACTTTGCAGGAAAGTGGTGTAGAGGCAGCTGTAGCCACATGTGCTCTGAAGACAGACCAGCCAGAGGATGATGTGTGCAGCAGCAGCACTGTTGCTGTTGGGGTGGACCAGGCAGCCCTCTAAAGCTTGTACAGGGCTTGAGGAAGTGGAATTTGCATGGTCTAGGTCAGTCTGAGCAGATCTGACAGGTCAGCCTGATGCAGGCAGCAAGAAGAGAATGGTGTGGTAGTGTGGTATCTAGTGAATCACATGGGCTGGGAAGGAGCTCTGTGTTACAGAGGCACAGCAGGGCTTTGGCTTCAGAGAGGGGCAGGCAGAAGCTGAGGTGCCAAAATGCCTTGCTGAGAACTTCTTTCCTGTCTTGGGAATGCATTGCAGTTGAAGGCACCCACGGAAACGAGGGTCTCTTGCTGGGCAGACCTCCAGAAGAGCCAGACCAGCCCATCACTGAGAACTCCCTCCTGGAAGTTCTGGATGGGATAGTGATGATGTACAACCTCAGCGTCCACCAGCAGCTTGGGAAGGTAAGAGGCACGTGCTGTGCAGGAATCCATTCCCCCAGTGTCCATGCTTCTACAGAGACTGTTTTCTGCTTATTTTGTGACTGTGCGTGCCCTCTCCTTCTGCCAGCCTCCACTGGGGATCTGGTTGCATGCTTGTATGTTTAGGGGAAAAAATACGTTATTTATTGTTGAAACCTGCTGCTTTTCAGATGGTTGGTGTGTCAGATGATGTGAATGAATATGCCATGGCACTGAAAGACACAGAGGAAAAAATCAGCCGCTGCCCAAAGAGGGTAAGTGTCTCTGGATTCCCAGCTTCCTTCTCTGGCAAAGCCTCAGTATCTGGCAAAAAGGGTGAAGTGCTGCTGCCCAACTCTACCAGCATCTACATCAGGCCTTGTGGGCTTCATCTGAGACTCATAAGTGCTTTTTACAGCACTGATTCCCACTCCCTCCACAGAAAGGCTGCTGACCCCTTTCCCCCCTGCCAGTACTCCCTAGCTAGCCCCAAGGTGGTATATGCTTTTGCATTGTTTGTCCAGCACTGAAAAAGAATGCTATAAATGGCAGTGACATCTGCCCTCACATCTCTGCACTCTTTTCAGAGGAGAGACATCCATGAGGAACTGCTGAAGAGCCAAAAGGTCTTCTCTGAGAAGCTCAACCACCTGAGCCGGCGCCTCGCCTGGATAAATGTCACCATTTATTCAAAGGTGGGTAGGAGCATAATGTGAGCAGCTGAAAGGAGGCCGGTGAGCCTCTGCATCTCTGCTGCTTGGCTCACATATCACAGGTGTCATTTTCCTGGTGTTGAAGCAATGTCAATGATCTCTGGGGCTTCTTTTTCCTTTGTTGTGCATCAAAGACTCCTTTCTAGGCTTGGCCCGTCTCCTGTCCCAGGCTTGGTCCCATAGTGTTTGTTAGGACACAGCCCGGTCTGAGCTGAGCTGTGCGTGGTGCTCTAGGCTTTCCCTTAGGGCACTGCAGACAAAAGGGTGCAGATCAAAGGGAGATTCAGTTCTCAAGACATGCCAGAGGATAGAGGCTACTGTGAACCATTTCCCTGAGCTGTGCTGTGTGTCATAGGGGGATCTCACTACTGCAGCTCTTCCTGGAATCTGTGGGATCCAAGTCAAAGGGTTCTTCCCTTCTTGGTTCCCATTCAGAGAGTTTTTTCTACATTTACTAATGCAGTGGTTATTTGCACAGATTGTCCCTTTTCCCCCAAATTCAACATTTTCCAGGATAAAAGCTCTGGTGTGTTTTCTCACAAGCAGTTTTGCTGATTTTTTCCTGACTTCTCTTGCCCATTGCCTTGCCCTATCTCTCTTTGTGGCTTTTGTGTGTCCCAGGATGTAAACAGGGAGGGCAAGAAAGGTTCTTGTGAACACGTCTGGCAGAGCTGCAGTGGCTGATCTTGACTCATGAGCTCTTTGTTCGTCCCCTCCTTCCCTTCTGAGCAGAACTGCAAGGCAGAAGCTCTCCAGCTGCATTAGCATAGCCTGTGCTTGCCAGAAAATAATCTTTTCTTCCCAGACTGCTCTGGAAAGGCTGAGGGGCATCACCAGGGTGCACTGCAGGTATCACTGTGCTGGCCCACGCAGAAACACTATTCATGTCTCTAGATGATCCACTGTCATACTAAACCAGGACTGCAGTGTCACCTTTCCTGATGAATCAGCAGCATCTGGGAGTGAAGGTTACAGCCTTCTCTGTGGTTTGTGCTGCTATCCTGGCGTGCATGACCCTCAGGGAGAATAGGAATGTGCCCTGGGAGCCCAGTGAGCTTGTGGAATGTGGCTGCACTGAGGAGCCTGTGCCTTCAGGGATCCATCTCGTGGTCATCTCGGGTCCCTGCTGTTTCCCAGTGGAGATATCCATCCAGCAGCTCCTGCATCCCTGGGGATTGTGTGCACTGGAGGGTCACATCTGTATGAGTGTTGCAGGCACTGCTGCTGCTGTTGGAGAAAAAGAGCCTGGTTCTGTCTAGGGGCAAAGTCTTGCTCTGTGCTGAGGTGTCAGAGCACGGCAGAGGCTGCTCCTTCCTCGAGGGAATTAGCCACTGGTTTATTCTGAGCTGAGGGATTCAAAGTTAGAATAAAAGGGAGTGCTACAGCTTAAAAATGCTGTTAGTTTTAAAGCACATAATTCTGCCTTCAAAACATCCCTGTGGGAATTACAGCTTTTTTTATTACAACACTGTATTTATCTATCTCACTGGCTAATCACATCTTTGTATCCTCTTGGTGTAGGCTTTCTTCTAGCTTGGCAAAACCTGAAATGATGTTTGAGGTTATCAAGTCTTAATAAAGCCAAATGCAGCTTTTTAACCTTAATAAAGCCAAATGCAGATTTTTTAACCTTAATGTTGTTCTGCACAGTTGCTTTTCATCTTAAAAGTAACAATTTGGCTGAGATGTGGGTCAGTGTTCAGAAAAAGATGTCTGTTAGTCAGTTTAGTTGATTTGCACTAGTTCAGCCTAATTTACAGAATAAACCCATGAAAATCTCCCAAAGATGGTAACAACATACTTTAGAAAAGCCATTAAGCAGATGAAATGCCTTATCTGCACCTCTGATTTTAGTTTTTTCTTAAATTAGAAGTGTAACCCTTCTCCATCTATTTTTATGCAAGCAGCTATTGCTTATGCTATTTCTTGGCATTGCAGGATGTGAAATAATATTTCCTCTTTTTATGGCTTTGTTGGCGCCCATTTTTATAGCTTAAAGTTGTGTAGATGCCCTTAAATTTCCTGTTTTTAATTTAGGGCCTTCTGATTTTTGTTTAGAGAGACAAGAGGCTGATGTTCCTCAGGACAGTAAATCTGGTTGAATGGCTGGCACAGAACCTGAGAGGCTGTGGCCGCCTATTGCAAAGATCTGAGTTGGTGTGAGCTTTCAGCCTGTTCCCATTTAATCCCTACAATGGACCAGCTTTCTTTCCAGCAGATTTCTGGAAAGTGCTGGTGCCTGCTTTCCTTCAGGAAAAGGGTTCAGCAGTGTCTTTGGAATCAAAACTCGTATGCTTGTTTGCCTATGTGTTTGCATGTGCCCTGGTAAGGAGTAGTGCTTGGAGGGTCTCAAGGCCTGATGAGACAAAACCATCACATTGGTGAAGGTCGTGCTCTGAGCTCGAGGTTGGTGTAGAGATCTCCGATTGTTTCTTCCAGCTGCCACTTCTGTGGCTTTATGGAAAGACCAAATAGCACAGATCTGATTACTGAACTTAGAGCAGTAAGATGTCTGAGCAGCATCTCCAGTATGGGGATGTTTCTGAGGTCTGAGTGTGGTGCTGGTTGTTGTTTCTCCCAAGAGAAGCTGTCAGCTGAATGGGAATTGTGTTCTTTCTGGGCAGGAGAAGATGCAGGATATCTACTGGCTGCTGCGAGTGTGCATCCGCACCATCGAGCACGGCGACAGGACGGGCTCACTTTTCGCTTTCATGCCGGAATTCTACCTCAGCGTGGCTATGAACAGCTACAGTGCACTCAAGAACTACTTCAGCCCTGTGAACAGCATGGAGGAACTTCCAGGTGAGGGGATGGGAACAGCTTCCTGATTCTGGCCTGATAAAATCTAAAGCAAGCCACATCCTTATGGTGAAGCAGTAGTTGGGCATCCTCCTTTCTGTGTCTGTTCCTGGTTGTGATGTGCTGCACCAGTGCATTGTCTGAGCTGTGGGGCAGGTGGTGAGCTGTGGTCACTGTGCTCAGGTAGGGAGCCCATGCCTTGTCTGAAGCTGTCACGGGGCTGGCTGTAGTAAAAATCACTGGCAGCAATGGACTGTGTTTCCAAGGAGATATTAGGAATGGGCTGGGGTGCTGTAAGATGTGATTGCCTCAGCAATTTCTACCACAGCCTTCTGGTTTCTGGGTGGGAGAGGATGTGCCATGAGTGCAGAGATTGGTCTGCTTTCAAATTCCCCTGGGATTTGGAGATGTTCCTATGGAGATGGCACCTCTTGCTTGCCATCCAGCTCGATTGCATGGTTTTATCTTTCCCTGAATAACGGTTTCAGACTCTGCAGACTGAGGTGAGAGGCTCTCTCTCCTCCCAGCTCTCTGTTTTGACAACTAGACACACACCTAAGCTGCAGTTAGCTGTAGCAGAAAATCATTCCACAGCCTGTGCCGTGTCCATGGGAGCACTGGGACCACAGGGCTGCCCTTCAGGCTGTTGCCATGACCCTGCTCCCTCCTTCTCTTGCAGGCTACGAAGAGACCCTGATGCGCCTTGCTGCCATCCTGGCCAAGCATTTTGCTGACTCGAGGATTGTGGGCACAGGTAAGGCTGCATTCTTCTGCTTTGGGGTGATAATGTCACAGGTCTGGCCAGTGCCACTGCCAGTGGCTCACCAGGCTTCTGCTGGAGTCTGTCTGCTGAATCTGTTGAGTGCTTATTCCTCCGCATTCAAAGTGAGGCTGGGCATTGTCCTTATCCTGCTTACTGCAGGGGTAGATACATGACCTAGGACACCCTTTTGAGAGCAGGACTCATGTCTCAGCTACCTGCATGTCCACTCTGGGGTTATTCCTTAGCTGCTTGAACCTAAGCATGCTCTCCCTGTCAGCAGGGACAATGTGCCTCTACATGAGGGCCAGTCCCTCCTGGCCACTGGCATTCAGGTGCTCCCTGGTGTGCTGTGTGTCCTTGGGTGCCTGGCTTAGTCCCTTCTCATTCCTCTTCAGACATCCGGGACTCCCTGATGCAGGCGTTGGCCAGCTACGTCTGCTACCCCCACTCGCTGCGTGCTGTAGAGAGGATCCCAGAAGAGCAGTAAGTGCTGCCCTGCCTGTTCCCGGGTCCCTGCTGTAGGGCTGGGGTGGGGGCAGGGCTGGGTGAGGGAGCAGGAGGGCTGCCAAGCACCACTGAGGGTCCATAAGTTGCAGCAGGGTGGTGGGGTTGATTTGGGAGCCTTCTGGCACCCTTACATCAGTGGTTTTGCTCTGCCCCAGCTCTGCGGGTCCTACTGTGTGTCCTGTTTAATCCCCTGTTCCCAAACCCTGTGGGCTGACCTCTGTCCTTGTATGGCAGGCGGATCTCCATGATGAAGAACCTCCTGGCTCCCTATGAGCAGCGACCCTGGGCACAGACCAACTGGATCCTTGTCAGGCTGTGGCGGGTGAGCATCCTGCATCCGTGCCCCTCTCAGCACCTGGGGCTGCTGGGACACTGAGCATTTCACTCTCCAGCAGCAGCAGCAAAACTGTTTTTCAGCCTCTAAGATCTTCCCTTACCTCTTTTGCCAGGGCTGTGGCTTTGGGTACAGATACACACGGCTCCCACACCTGCTGAAAACCAAGCCTGAGGATGCCAGCCTCCCCAGCCTGCAGAGTGAGTGGGGCAGGGATGGGCACTCAGGGCTGTGATGGGTGCTGAGGGAGGACCAGCCTCTTCCTTAGCAGCTGCCCCTACTATGGGCCTGGCCAGCTGTTGGGACAGCTGCCAAAGTAGGGTGTTCCTGGCCAAATATCCAGGCCTGTTTTTTACAGCCTGGCCATCCCCAGCCTCTCTGGTGATTCTTGCCTGCCAGATGGTGAGTTAGATCCATCATAAGTAGGGGGTCTGCCCTCCAAAGGAGAGGAGAGAGGCCCGGGACTGCATCCTTACCAGAGTTTTACCCTGAGAGAAGGCTCTGTGATGTGCACAGCTGCTGCGGGGAAGAGTTGGCATGTTTGCCAAGCAGCAGGTACCCTGTGAGAGGGAGCAGGTGCCCAGGGAGACAGGGCACTGGATAAGTTTGCAAGCAGGGAGTGTTTTATCCTGGCATCTCTCAGAACCTGGCAGAGCCTGTCCTGCCTTTGGCACTGCAGTTTGGTTCTCAGCACTGTCACTGAGCTGAGAGGTTTCTCAGCTCTGTTGTGGCTGAGAAAGATGTGGGGAAGAGAAGTTGTCTTTTTTGAGCTGAAGAACATGTCCCCAGATTTAGCCTCACGGGTTCTGGGCCTGTATGGATACATTCTTGATCCCCCTCTGCTGTAGGAAAGGCTTTGTGCCAGACTTTGCTCCTGGAGAGCTGCACAGGGATGGGGGACAGAAGGGCAAGTGGCACATGGAGGTGTATGCTGAGCCCCATCCAGGAAGCTGCCTGTCTGTTCTAACAGCACTCTTGTTCTCTTTTCTCTCTCCTGCCCATGGTGCCCAGGAGATCTCTCTGTTGCTAGTTTCCAGAGTAAGTTTGTTGTGTGACCCTCTCTTGTCTGGTGGAGTAGCTTTAGAGAGCTCCCTGCTTCCCTTCTTCTGCCTAGAGAGACCCTTCTTTGTAGGCAGAGAGCTTCACAAGTGATTGTCTTCCACAGTTCCATCCCTGGGAGAAGCCAGGGGGGCTGTGCCCATGTGGCAGTCTCTGAGGCTGCATCATGGACCTGCTCTTGCACCTGTTTCACCAGGGTTACCTCTGGGGTCAGAGCCCTGCTGAAGGCTGTGCCAGCCTTGGGTTCCTCTCCTCCTTGGAGGCCGATGGAGAAGGCCCTGGCACACGTGCAGGAGGGACCTCATGGCTGTGCCCTCACCCTCCTACTGCACAACCAAGCCATCGAGTGGCTGTCACCAGTCCTGTGGGGTGGTAATCAAGCTCGCCCCGTCCTGGGGAGCTCTGGGGCAGGAGCAGAGTTCCTCAGCTGTCGAGGCTTTGCTCCACACATCGTGTGGCTCCGCACAGTCTGAGCCTGGAGTGGGCCGTGCTGGCTACTGGGGACTTAACTCTTGGGAGGGCTATTTTAAGGCTCAACCAAATCAATAATGAATGCTGATTTAATTGAAGAGGGACATGGGACTCAGAGGTGTCCTTGAGATGCTGCCCAGGGAAGGAGGAGGAGATGACCCCCCATCCCCTTCACACCCATCTGTCTTCACCTTGT
The DNA here is from genome assembly GCA_013398115.1 of Falcunculus frontatus. Taxonomy (NCBI): domain Eukaryota; kingdom Metazoa; phylum Chordata; class Aves; order Passeriformes; genus Falcunculus; species Falcunculus frontatus. The sequence goes on along the minus strand of VZRV01005212.1, from coordinate 265,276 downwards.
TGCAATTTGAGCGCTGGCAGAGACAATGGGACAAACTGCTGAGCTAAGGAAATCCCTGTTTGTCTGGGCCTGCTGCTGCAGGCCAGTCTGAAGGGAGTGTGGGCAAATGCCTCTTCTCTGGTGCTCCAGCTTTGTCCTGCTTTTGAGGTGCTTCCTTGGAAGACTGCACAGGTGGGGAAGGTTTGCTCGTGCTGCCTCACAACATCCATGAAACACACAGAGCACGTGGTCTCTGCTGCCTTTTGCCCGTGCTCACCACAGGTGAGCAATGGATGCTGCCTGGCTTAGCCCAAGAGGGGCAGAGGCTCAGGAAGGCCATCCATGTCCCTGCTTGTTCCCAGAGTTACTCCTCAGCTCCGCTGGCACTGAGCAGCTCTCATGCAAGCAGAGCTCTGCCTCAGTTTGGCTTCTGAGAGCAGACGGGGCTGCATTCAGAGCCAGGGTAGTTGTGCTCAGTGGCTGCTGCAGGGACTTGTTTTGCTTTCATCATGGCTTGTAGGCAAGGCCAGGTGCTGTCCTGGCACACACAGCAGGAGCAGCAGCAGTGGCTCCGTGCCGGGCCCAGCCTGGCTTGGAAAAGCAAGAGCTGCAGGGTGGCTTCAGATTGTGTCACAGGGCTCCTCTGCCCCAGGCCTTCTGCCCACGCACCCATCAAGTGGTGAAGGGAAGGTAGGTGGGACCATGAGATAATCGAGCTGAGATGTTGTGCAACGTGGACCAGGGAGTTCACCCACATCCCCTTCCCAAGTCCAGCAAATTGCCTAAGCTAAAGAGATCCCGCCGTGATCTGACAACACCAAAAGCATCAACTGGTAGTAGTTGAACTGTCCAAGCCCTTTGGATGGTGATTGCTTGCCCTCAGAAATCCATCACTTATGATTCCTGATGGAAATCACAGAATCATAGAATGGTTTGGGTTGCACGGAACCTTAAAGCTCATATTGTTCCAACCCCCTGCCGTGGGCAGGGACGCTTTCTGCTAGATCAGGTTGCTTCAAGCCCCATCCAACCTGGCTTTAAACACTTCCAGGGATGGGGCATCCATAACTTCTCTGGGCAACCTGTGCCAGGGCCTCACCACCCTCACAGTAAAGAATTTTTTCCTGATATCTAGTCTAAACCTGCTCTCTCTCAGTTTAAAACCATTCCCCCATACCTAACCTCATCTCCTGTCTTCCACTGCTGCTGCTCTGCCTTTTTCTGCTTTACAGCATTTTATTCTTCAGACTCATTTCTTGGTCCTTTTTGGTGGTGAAAAACTGTGCCTTATTCAGGAAGGGGTTTTGCTTTTCTGTGAGCCCTGTGGGGTGTTCACCCTTGCTGGCTTTTTAGCAGCCCCAGAAGTTTTGGTGTCATGCTGATGGGAACCCTCCCTGATCTGCCAGTCATGGAGCCAAAACTTGCATTAGCCGGTTTGCCAGGGCTTTGCTTTGGAGGCACACATGGATCCCAGGAGCACTGGGCCATTCTGATGCCTCACACTCAGCCTTATGAATGTCTCATCCCCCAAATGCTGCCTGCTTTCCTTCTGCCTCGCCCTGCAGCCTTCCCTTTGGTCCTCTCTAAATGCATCTCTGAACAGGCACACTGCTGTGGATTCACAGATACATCTGGATCCTTTCAAAAACTCAGATTAGCCTTGGGTTGAGCTGCTTTGCTGCTGAATCTGGTCCATTTGGGGCTTTCCCCTTCTGTGCTCAAGCTCTACTGTAAATGCTGCTGTGTCCAGAGACCCCCTTGGGCTCCTGACTGAGAAGTCTCACAATTAGCCCCGTTATAAATCTTGCTGGGTCATTAGCAAACTGTAAAAGTACATAATTACCTTCCTGTGATGAAAGTACATGACCCTGCTTCTTTACCATTATCCAGTAGGAGCACTTATTGAAGGCTTCCACTTCGCCTGCTTTATTAATTTTTAACTCTCTCTAATAATGGGCTTCTGCTCCTGTTAGACTTTCTGCCATTACTACTTCTATTAAATAATCCTGCTATATTTTTTTCCTGTAGTTGAAAAAACTTTGCGTTACCATGGTCAGTCGAGGATGGTTTTTATGTCTTCTCCATCTATTACCTGTTTTCTCCTTGTTTTTGCCTACCACTGGCTGTGTTTAATTATGTTTACTTTACCTCTTACATTTTATGTCTTTGCTTCATCTTGTTCTCAGTGACCTTTTTAACCCAGGTGCTTGCTGGAGCACTGGGGCTTTCTGGCTCCCTAATAATCTTGAAGAACTCTGGTTTTATCATTTCCCCTACCTGGATTTTCTTTTCCTCTGTTTTGTTTATATTTTTGCAGGGAAGTTTCTGTTGTGGAAACATCGGATGTATCTATAACCCCTTGGTTCCACGCTCTGTTGCCCACATTAAATGTATTGAGGTCAAAATTTCTGGCCTTGAAACACTGCCAATTTCTGTTCCAATGACTGATGTTTATCTGTTATAATGAAGGCTAAGCCAAGATTGAGTGGCTTTTGTATTAGGGAGGTACAAATTTTAGAAGCATTCATGACTTACTAGTGCCAGGATCAAGAAAGTATCCACAGACTCCCTGTGAAATGACATCCCTGCCTGCAGTGGCAGATAAGGGATGTGTCATTGCCCAGGAGGGCAGTGGTAACTGAGGTGGATGGGAATGTCCCAGCAAAGGTGAACATACTGCAAATAAAGATGAACACAGCACCAGGACTGGGGTTTGGATACCAGTAATGATTACCTCGTCTGAGAACTCATGCAAGGGATGGTCTTGTTGTATTCCAGGGCTTGTACCTTATGTTGCTTTCAAAGAGTGACGGTGATTGCAGCATCTTTAGATTCAGAATCCTCTTGGGATCAACGAAAGCCAAGGAAATCCCTGTTTCCTGGTGTTAGCTTTAAAACCTTCAATAAACCTATTTACCTATGGAGAGGTTTGACAAAAGGTGCCAGTTTTTAATGCTCTTGTAGTCTGGCACAGTCTGCCAGCAGCAGAGAAACCATTTAAGAACCCAGAATTGAAGGTTTGGAGCAAATTCACACCACTCATTGAAAAAAGACCATGAGGAAATAGTCATTGGCTGAAAATCAGGATAAAGCAAGTTATTACAAGCATAGGAGCATCCTTCAAAAAACCAAAGCTGCCTTCAAATGAGGTAGACTTTGTCTGGGCAGTTCATCCTGAGGTCTGTCCTGACTTGAAATGTTGGTAAAAGAGGCTTTGGCAACAGACCAGCAGGACAACAGGCAGAGCTCTTCCATGAGGAGTGGTGGTCTCTGCCTAGAACTGCTGTGGTACTTGAAGCCTGGAAAGGGACTAATACATCAGTTTTAATAAAAAGCAGTTTTTACACACTGAAGGGAGGCTGGGGAAAAGAAGGCACAAAAAACTTAACCCTGCAAAAAGACCTTCAAATTCTGAATGACTGGGAGAGAAAGCATGGATGGAATTCAGCATCACCAAGTGTAGAGTGGTGAAGTAAGAGTGTGCCGTGCCCCTTGATCCATCACCGACAGAGAAGACAAGGTGTGCTCCAGCATTGACTCCTGGGCTTCTTCACTTGTGCCTCAGGACCAGTTGCTGAGGGTTATCCTTGAACTGGCAACTTACTGTAATCTTTTAGAGAAGAGCAGCTTGATGTCCAGTCCAAGGAACAAATTACACGACAGGAATTGTGAGGAAAGCAAAACAGAACAAAGCCAAAACCACATTATGCCTTTGTGCAAATCTGCCACGCGCTTGTGGTTTGGATGCTGCGTGTGCTTCTGATTCCACCTCTCCAAAGAAAACCTGGGAGAGATGTTGGGTTTCAGGAAGGGGTGGCGAAAGGGACAAAGATGGGACAGTTTCAGTGTGAGAAACTGCACTAGCTGGCGCTAATCCTGTTTATAAGACTGTCATGAAGGTCTGGAATCACGGTTAGCTGGAGGAAGTGACTGGAGAGGAGAATCTTGCTGCCTCTACCACCAGAAGGGAGGGGTTACAGAAAATAAATATCAACAAATAAAGCAAGTAGGAGCCAAGCTCCAACCCGAATTCCTCCTGCTACACACAGCTGAACTGTGGAATGTTGCTCTGGGACATGTTTAATGCTGAAGGCTTACACAGTTTCAGAGGACACTGGGCAAGAAATCCTCAGAGCACCGATAAATATTTAAAAAGGACGTCTGGCTTGGCCACGTGTAGCCAAAGGCTGGGAAAGTACATATGGGTGGGAGTAGGGCATCAAAGACATTTGTTGTGATGAAATCCCTCCCAAAAATGAGCTTTTAGGCAGGATCAAAGCCGGGGCACTGGCCTGCCTGGGGTGATTATGCACTGTGAGATTCAGCACGTGTCCTCCATAATAACACAAGTTCATTGCACTTGCTAGTGGGTATTCACAGAGTAATTTATCCTGTTCCCATTTCAGATGATGGTCTCCTGTCATCCCTCTCTGGCTTTGCTAATCCCAGCTAGCAATCTTTCTGTAGTTATGCCTTGCTTCTTGATCCCTAAGGATGTGATGGAAGTTGTCCTGTGTTTGCTTTGCCCACACCGGCCCTTTGAGTAGGCTGCAACCCCAGAGAACTTCTGCAGTTGCAGCACAGCTTGTTCCTCTGGGCATGGCAGTCCTGGTGCTGCCAGAGTTTCCACCTGCTCTTTCTAACAGCTTCTAGTAGAGGAAAATGTAGTTAGATTAGGGTTTTTCCCTGTAGCTGGTAAATTTGCTCAAGTTTTTCTTTCCAAGCCCTGAATTTTGGGTTGAACTCCAGTACCCTTCCCTCGTAGTGTTGAATGTTTTGTGAGCCTCTCGCTGACAGTGGGTCCTTCTGCTGGTGAGAAACATCTGTCCCTTTTGTGCCCCCTTCCTTTCACTGCCCATCCATGGGGCCGGTGTCCCACACAGCCCTGACTGTGTTTCTCAGCTGCTGGGTCTGACCTCATCTGTGGGCTTGATAGTGAGGAAGCCCAGAGATGCCACGTTACCAAGGGGATGTGTCTGTGCTCAGGCTGAACCTGGCTGGGGAGTGTGGGCAGCTCTGCCTGAGCCTGCTAAGGGCAGAACCAGCCTCAGCTCCATACAGGAGCCTCTCAGGAGTGGGATTTACTGGATACCTTCCTCCCCAGATGCAGGCAGACCGGCACAGCCATGTGAGGCCAGGGTGGCCATGCTGGCTCCAGGCAGCTGCTGCCACACGGGTATCAGGAGCAATTAATGCTGAGCTGACCATGGGCCTCTGCAGAGCTGAGCAGGAGGGATGCTGAGCTGCAGGGCAGCGCTCCTGTGCATGTGGGCAGCAGCGAGCACGGAGGGCTCTTCCCTGGTTAATTCAGGCTGGCATTGCAAAGAAGTGCTTGGAGGCCCAACGGGAGCAATCGCTGCTCAGAATAGTCCTTGTGCCAGCTCCCAGTGCCCTGCCGTCTCTGCTTACTGTAAGGCACAAGCCAACATTTCCCAAGCCCAGGACGGGTCTCTCAGCTTGCCCTTGCCCCTCACTCATGGCTGCCCCAGGACCAGGCCACTGAAGCTGTCGCTGTCTGGTTTCAGAGCCATGTCCCTCCACCTTGCTGCAGCGACACATGGCAGACCTGCTCCGCAGCGACCGCGACCTGGCCCCCAGCTTCCTCAACAGTGTCCTGAACCAGCTGAACTGGGCATTCTCCGAGTTCATCGGCATGATTCAGGAGGTGGGTGTGCACCACGGCTGCGGGATGCAGCACTCGATGGGTGCTGTGTCCTGCACGCAGCAAGGCTCAAGGCACAACTCACGGGGCTGGGGATCACGGCTCTCCTTTTGGGAAGGGGCACCTTTTTAAGCTGTCTCCATTGCCCGGCAGATCCAGCAGGCAGCAGAGCGCTTGGAGAGGAACTTCGTGGACAGCCGCCAGCTGAAGGTGTGTGCCACCTGCTTTGACCTGTCAGTGAGCCTGCTCAGGGTGCTGGAAATGACCGTCACGCTGGCACCGGAGATCTTCCTCGACTGGAATCGTCCGTCGTCAGAGCTGCTGCTCCGGAGGCTTGCCCAGGTATCATCCTGAGTGAAGAAACAGCATCTGGAGGGGCGTGGGGACCCCTCTGCCCTCTCTCCAGATGTGTGGTGAATTGGGGGCTGCTGCTGCCATTGCAAGTGATATAGTACCTAGAGCTGCTGCAGAATAAGGGGTGCTCCCTAAAATCTCTACATATCAACTGCTCCCCTCCTTTGCAGCTGGTCTGGTTCACAGCTGATTCCTACCTCTACTGGGAGGGAGGGTGACAGCTGCTTAAATCTTCCTTATGAGGGGCCAGTAAATGCTGAATTCTCCTGTGGCAAGCAGTGTCATGAAGTCTGGAGAGATGTGGTACATCTGGGTAAGGAGCTGTGGAGGGTATAGCTAGTGTCACAGGGCACACACTCCAATGTTTGGGCAGGCATCTTGGTCCGTTATCCCTCAGTCCTAGAACATGGTATCAAATGTCTCCACTTTTCCTGCCACAGTGACTGGGACAGCCCCATTCCAACTCACAACACCCCTTAGGCTCCAGTAAATTCTTTTCTTTTCTAAAGCGTGAGAAATCCTGGAAAGCCCTGAGGGCAGGCTGGCCTTGTAGAAGCTGGACTGGTGGAGAGCAGTCAGATGTACCTTAGCAGTACCCCAAAGGCTGAGACTCAGGGCTCTGAGCAGATGAAACAAAGCGAGAGGTAGTGGGGTCTGATACCATAACCATGAGGGAAGTGCTCAGCTGGGTGAGGAGGAAAGTGAGGGGCTCTTGGCAGGGGTCTTAGGCAAGCTGGGGAATGTGCAGCAGAGAGTGGGGTGCTGCAGCTTCCTCCTTGCTGTCTGGTGCTGTTATGAAGCCATGCCCCACCACTGACCGTGCCCACAGAGGGGTGCAGTGTTCTGCTGTTGTGCACTGGGGCAGCAGGAAGAGGGTTGCTGCATTTGAGAGATGGTGCTCAGCCTGCAGCGGTTGTGTCAAGCCTGGAGCGGTCCCCACTCCTCCCACTGGGGGGTTGGGTGAGAGCTAATGGTGGCTAATTAAGTGTCTTCACAGCTGATTCCATCTCTGCAGATTGCTGTCTGCACTCACCCCGTGCTTCAGAGCTGGTAGGCCCATCCTGCTGCCAGCTCCAGGCAGGGCAGGACCTGGAGTGTGCTTCACCCTGCTGACACTGCTTTTGCCCACAGCTGCCAGCTGACTCTTCACAGGCTGTGGCTGTCCTGAGGACTGTAGCTTCTGCTTGCCAAGAGCTTTTATCTGCAGAAGTAGCTTGACTTCTGTAGGTGGGAATTCAGATTTAGGTGGAAGGTGCTGACATTCAGGTGTCTTGACCTCAGACTGACTCTTTCCTGGGGAGGTTTTGGTCTGGTACAACCACTGTGATGTGGTAGCACTCCTTCCATGCCAGGGCTAAGCTAGGTGTGTGCTGTGAACCTCCCTCTGTGCATCCACCAGCTCTCAGGCACTGAGCCTGAACTATGGGGCACCTGAAGGACATGATGCCCCAAAGCTCTTTGGATGCTGCTCACAGGAGGGCCCATCCAGAAAATACAAACCCTCTCTGCTTTTCCCTACACAGCTCTTGAACCAGGTGCTGAACCGTGTGACAGCTGAAAGGAACTTGTTTGACAGAGTGGTCAACCTCCGTCTGCCGGGTGAGTCCAGTCTGTCCCTCTCTGTGGAAAACGTCCTGGGAGCATGCCCTTGGGAAGGGAGGGATGGCTTGTACCAAAGGGCAGTGCAGAGCTGGATGGGATCAGACCTCAGACCTGCCCTGCTCTGCCTGTCACACAGTGGCAGAAGCTCTTAACCTTTCTCTTTTGCTTCCATAGGGCTGGAGAGCGTGGACCATTACCCAATCCTGGTGGCTGTGACAGGGATACTGGTCCGGCTGCTGGTGGACACTGACGTTCAGGGGTGAGTGGCTTTTGCCTTCCAAAGCACGGGGTCTGTGTGTGTGGCACTGCTCTGGCTGCTGCAGTGGTGCCATGGGAGGTGTTGCAGGAGCAACATGGGGTGTGGGGACTAAAGCAAGGTGAAGCTGATGTGTGTGGAGCAGGCAGAAACCAAAGAGCCACATTCCCTGTAGTAGCTGCATCCCAGTGGCACTGCTGGGTGCAAAGCCCCTTCCTGTGGTTATGGAAAACCCTTGTGAGAGGTGGCTGGGAGATGTTGTACTGACAGCACATGTACACCTTGCTCCTTGGGCTGGGGTCTGGCACTGTGTGACAGGACAGCTGCTGTTGGAAGTTGTGGGTGCTGCTGTGTGATAGAGCTGTCCTGGTGTGGTGGCACATGCAAAGTGCTGCAGCACACAGTGATGGCTGGAAGGGAGCTTATTGAAGCTCCTTCATCCTGGACCCATCTCAGGAAGGCGTCAGAATGTGTGCAGAGCTCTCTGGCTGCCCAGACGTGTGCCACAAAGGTGAGACGAGTCTTCTCCAGGCACTTGGGTGATGCTGATTTTAGGATGAAACGAATCTTGTCTTTATAGTAGCCATTTATTCAGAGAGGCAGCACTGGGGGAGTGGTGTGGCTGGACAAAGCCCCAGCTGACCTGATCATTTATGTGTCTGTGTCTGCTTGTTCCGAGTCCTGCAAATAGACTTGTTCTGGCACTCTGCAGCCCTCCCTTTGCTGTCTCCCAGTGTCATTTGCAGGTGTCTTGCCTGGTCACTGTGTGCTGTAGGCTGCTGTAGGAGATGGGGCTCTTCTCTCTGTGCTGCACATCCTGCTTGTTTTCATGTCTGGAGAACACAATAGTCTCTGGCTTTGCAGAGAGCAGAGTCCCATCTGGCCGAGCGGCTCAGCCCTGCAGCCAGTCTTTCAGCTTCTTCTCTCAAGGACTCAAAGATGTACACAAATATATCTAATTATAACCTGCCTCCTGTGGCTGCTGCACCAGTCTCACAGCCCCCAGTGTGACAGTGCCAAAACCTGGGCACAAGGTCATTGATCAGTGGCCTTTCTGGGCTGTGAACAGAGGTGGATTTTGCTTGCCCCCAGAACCTTGCTCCATGGAAAGGGCAAACATCATGAATTTGATGCCACAACTAGACACTTCTTCCTGAAGGGAAGGGGGAGGTGATAAAACAGTTCCCTGCATGCCAGGATGAGAAGTCCTTTCCTGCCTGTCTCTCCCTTGAACATCTGTCCCAGGCCAGGTCACTTGTCAGGTCAAAATGGGGAAGGGTTGTCCCTCAGTTTGTCAAACTCCAAAGAGTGTTGGGGAGGTGGTAGTGGGATATCAGTCACATCCTTCCTAGCCTGCAGAGACAGAAAGCTTCCAGGCTCTGTCCTTTCCCTGAAAAGCCCGTTGTGCTTTGGGTTTGTGAATTCCAGGCAGCCAGTGTCATCACCAAGTGGCACTGTCCCCTGTGTGCCTACAGCATCCTTCATGCCTTGGGCTGCACCATCACAAACCAGAGGCACTGTGCTCTAGGGAAGTGGCAAGTCTCTGATGTTCAAGGGCTTTGTAGTCACTTCCCTGAGCACTGGAAATGAGAAATAAATGCAAAATAGTGGAATGATGTGTGAAAAGTACCGTGTCCTTAAGGTGGACCTAACTGAGCAGGAGAAGCAGAAGGTGGAACAGGAGGAAGCCCAGGGAAAAAATATCCATAAACCAAAATTCTTCTGTGCGATTTTGCAAAGCCATGCACTAAACCTGAGGTTTGATACGTCAGTGATCTATAAAAGGCAAGCAAATGTTGCAGGGGAGCCATTGAGGTCAATCAAGACAAAAGAACCGAGGCAGGTGGCTTGGAGACCCTGTACTGCTTCCCGAGCAGTGGGGATGGCAGAGACCAGGCAGAGCTCAAAGGCAGAGTACATCATGGGGAAGGGAGAACTGAGTCCCTACCCTCTTGGCAGCACTCTGAACTGAGGAGTGGGTGTTGCACCCCACTCACAGAGCGGTTCTGCTCCGTGCAGCCACATGGAGAAATGGCAAACAGAGATGGGGTGGAGAAAACCAGCAGGTGTGAGACGAACCACTGGGGCTTTTCTGCTGCCTGCATTCCTCAAGGGCTCAGCCCTGATTTCATGCTGTGTGCAAGGCACCATCACCACAGGGTGCTGAAACCTGGGAGATGCAGCTCACCCAAAACCCAGGGAGATGGTGATGGTCAGTGATGACTGCCCCAGAGCACAGCAATGGGAAGCATCTGTTTCCAGGTGCATGAGTAAGAGGAACAGAACAGGAGAATTCAAACTTTTCTTGGGTCTGTGCACTCCCATGGGAGATGATTGCCATAGCTGAAGTGATTTAAAGGGTCCTGTATGTAACCAGGCTCTCCAGAGCAGACCCATTTATGTGAACTCATGTGTAGACAGCTTTCCTTTTTCCTTTCTCCCTCTCAGTGCAGCAAGCAGGATAACAGGACAGGCTTTTGTCCTTCCCCTGAAGCACTCTGCCTGGGCAGTGCTGGAAGCTGGTAGAAATCTGTTCTAGGTCCCATTTGGTAACTCTCAGATTGCCAGAAATCATTAACAGAGAGATTTTCCAACCCACATTTGCACGTAGGAGCGTCCCTGTTGGAATTACTAGGGACAGGGTGACCCTGACTGGTTCCCTGGGAGGAGGCTGTGACCCAGAGAATAAGGACAGGGACAGGACCTTGGGAGACTTCCTTGGTTTGGCTGTGTTTTTTCTGGTTGCCTCTAACCCAGCAAGCAGATGCTGTACCAAGCACCTGGTTGGAAGGTGCTGCAAACATCTGGGACATAGGGAATAGGCTCATCTGGTAGTGAAGGAATGAAGTCCCATTTATGGGATGAGAACATTGCAGTGGGGAAGTAAGAAAGTAGAGCCAGGGCCCTGCCAACTCTTCAGTTACGTTACCAGACTGCAATCGGATGCCTCAGCTGCTCCTTTCCCAGCACAGGACTCTCATCCAGGCATCAAGTCCTCTTGCTGTGGACTCCTGGCATCAAACAGAGCCATTAAGCACAAGGAAAGGGAACATTGCCCAGGCCGGGCTGTGGTGAGACAGTTGATCCATCATTCGCCAAAGTCCCTGGATGGAGCAGGCTGTACTTTTGAGAGAGCAGAGGTGCATTTCCTTGCTGGGTCGGGCAGGATGGGCTCGTGCTGCTCGTGGTGAGCCAAAGCTTCAGTGCCTCCTCCCAGCCCTCGGGTCTGAGAGCTGTTGGGCAGCACTGGGGAGTCTCAGGGGCTGGCAGGGCCGAGGGCAGGATGTCCCTTTGCTGCCTCTGCCAGCCTCAATGACTGAGCAGGGAGGAGAGGTAAGGCAGCATCTGCCAGGCTGAGCCAGGAGCTGGGCTGAATCCACGCCACAGACCCTGGCTGTCTTCAGGCAGTATCATCCTCCCGTTTGTCTGCTTGCTAAATAATTGAGCAGATTTTCTATTAAGCCTCTTTTGGAGTGAGCTAATGGAGCGGCGTTGGCCAGAGCTGGTGTCAAGATCCTGGCGAGAGCAAGTTGCAGGGGAAGGGGTGAGGCCCAGAGGTGAGGCTGTGGTCCCCTGTGTGTGAGGGCATGCTGTAATTAGGACAGGTTTTGTGGGAAGTGAGCGGCCATCCCAGAGTGGAGAGGAGCTGTGTTGCGTCATGGCAAGGCCACTGCTCTGCTCCTTGGGCTTCCCCCATGCTCCCTCCATCCCCTTAGAGGCAGGGAGGTGATGCTCTCAGGGTGAGGAGAGGGTTGGGACACGTGCAAGGAGCCAGTGAACCAGTCTGTACAGGAGAAGTCCTGAAGAGCCTTCAGGGTCCATCTCCCAGGGAGTTTTGTGTGAAGGATGGAGAAGAAAGAAGGAAAAGCACTGTGCTCACCAGGAACATGGTGGTACCAGCCATCAGAGCACAGAACAGGGATCCTGGACCAGAAACAACCATGCTGTGCCAGTGGGATGCTGAGCAGGAACCAGTGGGACCTGCCAGAAGCAGTACTGGGCTTCTGTGATGCTGGGATATTTCTGCCTGGATCTTCACACTCTTCTCCTTTGCAAACTACAGATGGGTGCAGAGAGATGGGCTGGGAGGAGACAAAGAGGTTCCCGGGGCAGAAGTAACACATGGGTGAGGGAAAGATAAGGAGGCATAAGACTGAGTAGGAGAGGAAGGCTAAGAAGACTGCTCAGTTGCTGAATGGTTTTGGGATCACCTCTGCTGGAAAGATCAGAAGATCCCAGTCTGCAGGTTCCTAAACAGCCTGGCTACCCACCTGTGTGCTCAAGTGCTGCTGTGACCCTGGGGGCTTGGCTGGTCCTGTGGATGTGGTATTTTTCTGCACAGTTCCCATAAAACTTTGTAATTACTGATCCCTTAAGCACTACTCAACAGTGTTGGTGAGCAGGCTGTGGTGGAAGGAGGGGCAGGAGTGTACATTTCATGGACCACACAGTCTAAAGGAGTCCCTGGTACCTTGCTCTAAGACTCAGAAAATGGATGGTACTCCAGTTTTGCAGTGTGTAACATCGGGGTGAGCGTGAGCCATAGCACGGAAGAATGATTAGCTCTGGCCTAGGTTTCATGGTTAAAAAAGGAGTGTGGTCAGTGTTTTTACAAGCTGCCAGCTCCAAGTGCTGCATCCTGAGTGATGGGACTGCCAGGACTGAGCTCTCTCAGCCTCTGGGGGCTGTCAGGCACATGCTGGGGGGCAGGAGCAGGCCTTGGGCTGGCCAGCACCAGGCTTTGCTGATTTGAGCTCTCTGGAAAACTGTAAGCATCATAAGGAAAGGATCTAGGCCCCACCATATTCATCATGTGTCCATCCTTGGGGACAGGAAGACAGGATGGGACTGACATTCAGTGCACCCCCGTTGTCCTGGCTGAGGTGTGAAGTGCCAGAGGAGACAGGAGTCAGTGTTGGACACTGGTCCCCAAAGCTAGTCCTTATCCCAAAGCTAGTCCTTATCCCAAAGCTAGTCCCTATCCCCACACACACTGGCACAGGTCCCTGTGTGCCAGGGCCACTGAGCTTTGTGCTGACCCATTACTTTACCCTGCAGAGTCAAGGAGCAGGAGGGAGGTGTGGCAGGGAGCCAGGGGTGTAATGGTGGAGATGGCTGCCAAGAGAGGACAGTGTATTCCTTGGGGAATGTCCATTAGGTTTCCCAACTCCTGCCTGTCAGAGAGGCTTTGCTCCTTGCTGTTTTTCCTTGCTGAGATGTTCTGCCTTTCAGGCTGCTCAGTGAACTGCTTCGACAGTTCAAACCACCTCCCAGTGCTCACTGGATCAGTAATGTGGTGTGGGATCCTTTCTGAGCATCAGGAACGTGTGAAAAGCAGCAGCAGGACTTTCCTGGGTAAAGGCAGTGGGATCCCTTGAGGGCAGCACAGATACAAACCTCAGAGCAAGTCCCTGGAGAGCAAGTCCCTGGAGAGCAAGCCTCAGCTTTCCTGCAGGGATAGGAGAATTACAGCCAGCCTAGAAGAACTCTCCTGGGCTTTTTCAGGCTGATGTGTCCCTGGAAAGGCCCCTGGGAGCTTTTCTTACACTCCCTGAGCTTTCCCCAAGCTCCAGTCATTATCCTCAGCTGAGGATGCAGGTTTGCAGGAACACTAATGCCGGGGAAGCTGGTGTTGGCAGTGGAGAAGAGGAAGATTTTCGAGGAGACAGACAAGGATGATAAGGCGATAATGGGTGGGTAATACCCACTCCGGGTGCTGGGGCCCAGAGCAGCACTTTGTCTTTCCTTCTGGAGGAAGATGTGGTGCTTGGATATGGCACATGCTCTGGCGCGGGCTTGGCACTGTCTCAGCAGGTGCAGGCCACACTCGGGTCAGTGCCCATGTCTGCTTTGGACCTGGGTGCAGTCAGCTGCATCTCTTCTCTTTCCCAGACATTCCCAGGTCAAATTCAAACCTTCCTTCCCATGGGATCCCTGCCGGGGTGCAAAGCCAGGGGTGATGGCAGCACCTCAGCTCCACCCTCAGGGTGCCACTCACCTGTGTGTCTGACACCGACGCACCCCCGGCAGGCACCGGTGTGGCCGACACGGCGTCCTGGGCCCGTCAGGACACTGTGCTAACGTGAGGTGACAGGGCCAGCGGTGGCGGGTGTGGGGAGCGAGGGCACAGGCCGGCGGGGCCTGTCACTCCACATCCGTCACCTCCACCAGCCACGGGGCACGGATCGCACGGAGCTGCACAAGGTCACTGTAAGGAGCGGCGCTGGGAGGCCGGGCTGGTTCAGGAGAGCTGCTCTCCCAAACGCTCACCCCTCCTTCGATGGGGGGGGTGGTTTTGAAAATTTATTTGGCCACAAAGTTGAGTGTTTGCAGGAATAAAAGCTGCTTGTTTCCTGGCCAAAGAAGTTGGAAGGATGTGTGCTAGTGTGGTCCCGATGCCACAGGGTTCTTCCCCTCCCACCAGTCATAGGGCTGCCAGGAGCTCTTGGGACCAGGGCACTCAGCCGTGGGAGCGGGCTGCAGGTCTCTGAAGGGTCCTGGTCCCCATGGTGGCTGAGCTGTGCTCCTGCCCACGGGGTAGCCCCGGCCTCCCCTGTGCTGCATGTGATGGCCATATGCTCCTGCTTCAGTTTTGGATGGGATACTGACAGATGGGTAGGATACCCTTATCCCTCTGTGGGATCAGACAGGCATTTTGGGGGGCAGAACCACTCCCTGTTTTAGGAAGAGGCAAGGGTGGGTGCCAGGGAAGGCAGCGCAGGTGACACGAGTCGGGGGCTCCATCTGCAGGGAGCACCAGGACTAAGCCAAAGGCAGGGCCAGTCCCATCCCTAGCGGTGCCTTTCCCCTGCATCTAAACCCTGCTTGTTCCTTTTGGGGTCTGGACGTGCCCTCATGTCAGTCGGTGCTGCTCCTACCCCAGCTCCCAGGCATCATTGTGGGGACCTGCCCTCCCAAGGACAAACCACTGGATGCTTCTCTCTCACCAGTACCAGGCCACCAGCACATTTAACCCCCTTGCCAAGGCCACCTGAAGGCCATTTGATGGGAAGAGAGGCTGCCAATCCAGTGCAGATTGCCTGGCTCCCTGTGCTGGGCCTGCAGGAATTCGGGGCTCCCTCAGACCTCAGCCTCCCACCGCTGTGCCCATGAGCTGCAGGGTGGCTGCACACTGCTGCAAGGGCAAGGAGACACTCAGCCCAGCGTGAGCTTAAAAAAATAGGCATTTTTATTCCAATGGAACTAGAGAATTACGACCCAGGAGAGGGGAGGATTACTCACATTTATCGATAGGCTGATTAGGTTACTGCCTAAATAGCTGTGCTTGAGCAGCGCGTGTCTGCCTCAAGGAGAAGCAGCGAAGGAGCGCGTGGCGCATCGGAGACCTCAGTGTCCTTGGTGGCACAGGGAGCTCTGAGCAATGCGGGCTGGGGCGCTGTGTCTCGTCACCTAATCCTGCCTTGACGATTTACAGCTTCTCAGGAAGCAAAAGCTTGTAAGGTTTTTTTGGCTGCGTGGCTGGTCAGGCGCTGAGCTCCATCCCTCCGGCGTGGCCACGTTTGGGGAGAGGGTGTGTACCCCCCACCTTGTGACGGGGTCACAGTCCCCTGCTCCCAGCCATGGCATGCTGATGGGGACCAGCATGTTCTGGGAGAGGGCGGGGGCATCACCATTCCTGAGGGCCCTGGCATGAGCCAGGACAGTGTCCCACTTGTCACAGCTATTCCTTGGCCTGGGGGGTCTGTGGCAGTGGTGTCAGGTTGGGCATCTCATGCCTGGGGACGTGGCAGACCCCCAGGCCTGGTGTCACATTAGGGATGGCGGGTGCCCAAATGAAGGGCCGTTTCTCCAGCATGCTGGGTTCATCAGCGTTACCCTTGTGCTAACAAGGCCATTGCCAGTGGATTATGCAGGATGCTCTTGCTGGGCGCCAATGTGCCTGTGGCCCAGAACCCACCAGGAGCCCATGGCTGAAGCGGTTATGGGTGATTTCAATCACTCCCGTGGGTCGTGGTCAAGCCAGGAATTCGGGATGCCCAAAAATCCTGTTGTAGCAGCGATGGAGGAGACCAGCTCTCTGGAGGCCTCGGCTCTGCTCCCAGCTCTGTCCCACTACGACACAATGGGGGTGTCAGAAAAGACGGAGCTGATGGACTCTGAGTCCGACTTGAGCTGCAGGACCTTGGGGTGTTTGGGGTCAGGGAAGTCCTCACCGAGGGCCAGGCGGATCTTGCCATTCTGTGTCTCCCTGATGGGCTCGAGGAAGACAACGTGTTTGTTGGTGCTGGCCTTGCGGTTTGGCCCATCGGTGGCAGGAGGAGTGGTGCTGAGGATGGAGGACTGGGCGCTGCACTCCTGCGGGGGGCTGAGCGGGGCCGGCTTCTTGCAGCAGCCCAGGCAGCGGCACGGCGTGAGGTACAAGTAGATGATCACCAGCACCAGGCTCACAATGCAGCCCAGCAGGGTCGTGAGGCCGGTGCTGAAGGTCTCCTCAGCTGGCTTAGGGAAGAGGACGGTCACGTTGAGCTCGCACATCCTGCTGAAGTTGTAGGGGCTGTTCATGGCCAAGCCTACATAGACCCCTGAGAGCCAGGGCTTGGCTACGGCGATCCTCAGGCTGCCATTGAGATAGACCTCCAGGGAGCGATTGCTGTTCCCGGGGTGTTTGATGGGCTCGTGGTGAGGGGTGATCCACATGTAGGTGGTGGCTGCGTGCTGCAGGCTGGTGTTACTGGTGTTACAGGTGAGCAGGATGGGCTGGTCCACCATCGCCTCCAAGTGCGAGAGGTCCGCGTCTTCAGCACCCGCCGAGCAGTTCTCAAACATGTGGCTGTGTTTGAGGAACTTGATCAGGGACCGGGGCACATTGTCAGACACCTTGCAGGTGTGTTCCTCAAAGAAATCTTTCACGGAGCTGAAACCTTGCTGATTCCAGCGCTGAAGCATCAGGTAGAGCGGGCAGCTGCACCTGATGGGGTTGTTGTGCAGGTACAAGCCATTGCCGATGTTTTCGGGCAGAGCCGCCAGCACCTCCACGGGGATGCTGCGCAGGCTGTTGGAGGAGAGGTCCAGTGTGCGGAGGTTGTAGATTCCCAGCCCCTGCACCGCATGGAAGGGGAAGGTGGTCAGGTTGTTCCAGCTCAGGTAGACTTTCCGCAGACCACTCAGCTTGGCAAAGGCGTTTTCATCCACCCGCGTGATGCGGTTGTTGTAGAGCAGCAGCTCCTCCAGGTTCACCAGCGCCTCGAAGTAGTGCGTCTCCACGGCGTGCAGGTAGTTGGAGGACATGTCCAGGTGCCGCAGGAAGGAGGCATTGTGGAAAGCCCGCGGAGAAAGGTTCCGAATCTGGTTGTGGCTGATGTGAAGGGCCTCGAGGTGCGGGAGGGCGGCCAGCCAGCGGTCGCGGAGCTGGGTGAGGGCGTTGTGGCTGAGGTCCAGCGTGGTGGTGGTGGGCGGCAGTGCCTGGGGCACCCGCAGCAGCATCTGCCGGCTGCAGCTCAGCAAGTCGGAGGTGCAGATGCAGGCGGCGGGGCAGCGCTGGGGCTGCGGGGAGGCTCGGGGGGCGCACAGCTGGAGCAGTAGCAGGAACAGCTTTGCCACCCGCGGCCAGAGCGGGTCCGCGGGCACCGGCGAGGACATTGTGGCGAGTAGGAACCTCTGTACAGCCCGGCGGCACAGCCAGGCTCGATGAGACGCGAGAGAAAATCTGCCGCCGTCTCACCCCCAGTGCCGGCTTGGCTCTACCTAGCATCCACAGACGCCCTTTTGCACCCCGCGAAAGAGGATCCCGATTCCAGCCGTGGGGCTTGAAAAGACCTATGGGGCGGCATTGCCCTGCCCGGCTCTGCCGTGACTTACCCGAGGCTGCCTCGTACCTGTGCTCCGGCCGGCCGGGGACTGCCGGGGGTCGGGTGGGAGCCGGCGATCAGCATCAGGGGGCTGAGGCACTCGGGTACTCCGGGGCTGTATGTCGGCTTGGGCGGGCGCCTCGCTGCCTCCTGGAGCTGCTCATCCCTGGAGTGCGAAGTTTCTCAGGGCTCAGCGCCGCCGGGGCACATCCTCACGCTCTGACCTCCGGGGTGCCCCGTCCGGCTCCCTCCCGGGCAGCATCTCCAGGAGCCGGGCAGCATCTCCGGGAGCCGGGCGCGCTCCGGGAGCGCGGTCCCGCTCCTGCCCCTATTTACGCGCGGGCGGTGCGCGGCGAGGGGGCCGGGCGGGATCCCATTGGCCCCGGCGCGGGGAGTGGTGGCCGCGGTGGCGGCCCTGGCCCGGTCCCTGGTCCCGTCCCTCGCCGTGGCCCTCCCTGCGAGTGGGCAGAGCGATGCGCAGCCAGCACCGACCCTGCGTGGTCGCTTGTCCCCAGGGGAGCTCAGGACCACTTCGGCCGTAGCGGTGTGCAGCCGCTGGAGAGCCGCGATGGCTGTAATCCATACAGCGGCTGCTGAGCCACTGCCCAGCCTCTGGCAGAATTCTGGAATAAACCCGTCACCTCTGGAAGCCCCTCGTGTCCCATCCTGCACCCAGGCTGGGAGTGGGGATGGCGGTCACCCCCCGATGCTGCTTCTCTCCCAGCCGTGGTCCTTCCCGCTGCCCTCACCCTCGGCACCCCCACGAGCTGCGACCCCCCGGCCCTGGGGTGGAGCAGGGGGGCTGAGCCCGGCGGGGTCCCCACGGCAGAGGGGGTGCTGCGAGGTGCAGGCGGGGAAGGAGTGGGCCACAGGGTGAAGGACACGCAGGAATGTCATTCTCCAGAGCTCGGGCGGTTAGTGGGAAGAGGAGAGCTGGGGAATTGGTTTCCATTAGGGCAGCAAAAAGCTAATTTGGCGGCTGCGGCTGCTGCGAGTCAAGGGGCTGTTAACCCCCTGTGCCCCGGCTCAGCCTGTGCTGAATGGCTGCTCGCTTGCCCCTCCTGCCGCGGGGGCAGCTCTGCTTGCCCCTGGGCCGGCCACGGAGCCAGCTCTGCTCCTTGCCAAGGGCTGTTACCAAGCCACGGCACTGGTGCCCGATGGAGACACTCATTAACGTGACCTTCATCTGTCCTGACTGTCTCCACTGAAGAGCCAGGGAGAGCCACAACTTCTCCTTCCTGCCTTGTGGGGGGACTCGCTTGCCCTGAGGGCACCCTGAGCTGTCCCCTTGGTGCAGGAGGGCCCCAGCCCCTGGTGTGAGGCTCTGCAGAGCATCTCCCTTGAGGTGCTGTGATCGAGGGCAGCGCTGGCTGCTTCAGCTGCCCTGCAGCAACCCAGGCTCAGGCACTGGCCCGAGGGCTGCAGCCTCAGCAAGTGCTGAAGCACCACATCGATCCCGGAGCCTGAGTCGGGGTGGCAGAGGAGGAGGAGGAGGATGGCTGCTGCTCTTTAGCTGCATTTGAGCACATTCCCCTGGACTGAGGGGACACCAGCTGGGGATACTGGTGTGGGAGCACGGGGTGGGTTGTCTGTAGTCTGAGGTCTGTGTCCCTTGGCAGGACCGAGCGCGCGACCGCGGTGCTGCTGGCGGATCCCTGCTTCCAGCTGCGCTCCATCCAGTACCTGCTGGGCCACGCCGAGCCCTCGGCCCTGGCAGCGGCCGCCCCGGCCACGGACAAGCGCCACTTCTCCCTGCACACCTGTAAGTGTTGGCCCTGCACTGGGAGCTGGGCTGTGCTCACCACCCACCACAGCTGGGGAGGGAGGAATGGGGCTGCTGGTGTCTGTGTCCCCTGCAACATGTCCCAGCCCTTTTAGTCTTGGGGACAGGTGTCTACGCCCTCCTCCACCACCCCAGCCATAGCACTTTGGATGGGGATGTATCCAGTGCCAGCCAGTAGTTCTGGCCTTCTCAGTGCCCAGTGCTCCCTGTCCTGGCTGGTCCCCAAGGGCAGCCGCAGCATCACTCAGCAGCCTCAGGGCAGCCTGAGGGTCCCACCCACCCCACACGTGCCCAGTTTGCCCCCCCAGACACAGAGTACATCAGTGCTGAAGAGCTGGCAAAGGTGGAAAAGATGCTGAACCATCTGAGTGAGGAGTCTAAGCAGGCGGCTGCTACCACACTGGTGAGTTCTCCCCCTGCCTCAGCCCTGTCCCAATCCTCAAAAGCAGGCCCGGGACACGGGGCTTTGGCCACCACTGCTAACTGGCTGGTAACCCCCACAGCCCACCAGTGAGGAAGACCTGTGCCCCATCTGCTACGCACACCCCATCTCGGCCATCTTCAGGCCCTGCTCCCACAAGTCATGCAAGTGAGTAGCTCCCATGTCTGACCTCCACCAGGATGACTGCCAGCCCCTGGCCTTGCCCTGTGCCGTGTGGATGGGGGCTGATGCTCTTTCCTCCTCTGTCCCAGAGCCTGCATTAACCAGCACCTGATGAACAACAAGGACTGCTTCTTCTGTAAGGCCACCATCACGGGGGTGGACGACTTCACCAAGCCAGCCAGCTCCTAGAGCCCAGCCCCACACCACGGGCTCCCCCAGCTGAGCGGGGCAGCCCCCCTGCCCCACGCTGGCTTCTCCCCAAACGCTTGCCCTGCTCAGGGCTGTGGGACCCTCACCCAGAGGGTCAGGACCCAACATGGGGCAGCAGCGTGGGGTGGGAGGGCTGCAGGGTGGGAGAGGCAGGTGGGCAGCAGCCTCTCTGCCCCGTGGGCCGTTCTCAGGGAGGGGAGCCCGAGGCCTCGGCTCTGCGGCAGCGCTGGGAACACACGGCAGCCGTGGGGCCAGGGCAGGGGGGCTGGGCTGGGCGTTTGGGCTGTTAACTTGCCCCTGGCTGGGGGCTGACTTCATGAAAAGCAGCATTAAATTATTCTTCCTTATGTGGTGCCCTGAAAGATGGGAAGGGGAAGCCAGGCCGGCCCTGGTGAGTGACCCGGTGTTGGGGCCACACTCAGGTGATGCTTAACAGTAAATGGAAATATAAATATTTAATCCAAGGATAGCTGGAAGCGCAGGGCCTGCTGGGGGCTGCTACATGATGATGCGTGGCTCTGGCACGGACTCGGCGATGGATTTGTGTGGCAGCACATTGGCCCCGTTGAGGTAGAGCTCGTCGTTGACGATGACATCCTCGCCCAGCACAGTCACGTTCTCCATGCGCACCTGCCCCAGAGAGGCCCGGTCACATCCCTGGGCTCAGAGCCCAGTGCCAGGCTCCTGCTCCTGCCTGCAGGGACCACATCCCTGCAGCCGCAGCCTGAGGAGGTGGGAGGGCAAGAGCTGAGTCCCGATCCCCTGCAGAGGCACCCACGTCCTCACCCACTGCCCCACGGAGCAGCTCCAGCCCACGATGCAGGACTCCAGCCAGGAATGGGAGCGGATGCGGGCCCCTTCCAGCACAGTGCAGCGTTTGATGCGCACCCCGTCCTCCACCACCACACCTGCCCCGATCGTCACATTGGGGCCGATGACACAGTTTGACCCGATCTTGGCACTGGGGTCCTGGAAGGAAGAGGGGCCATGTCAGGGTCGGGAGGGCAGACAGCTCTTGGCACAGCCCATGCCACTTGGCCAGCCAGGGAAGAGGAGGGCACAGCTTGAGGATGGCAGCGAGGACAGCGGTGGGACAATGCAGAGAGCTCATGATGGGCCCAGGGCTGGTGTGCTGGGGGCTGGCACTTACCACCAGCACATTCCCTACGACACCGGGCCCTGAGTGCAGCTTCTCGGGGTGCTGAGCCCGCAGCGCCTGCAGGTACATGCACATGCCCGTAAGGAAGTCCTTTGGCTGCCCAATGTCCATCCAGAAGCCTGTGGGGACAGAGCCACGGTGACAGCCCCCAGCGGGAGGGTGGCAGTGCAGGCAAGACCCCTGATGCTGCCTGCTCTGTGCACAGGGCCTTACCCTGCAGCTCCATGGCGTAGAGCTGCCCATCCTGTGCCATGGCTGGGAAGATCTCCTTCTCAATGGAAGTGGGGCGCAGCTGCGAGGATGGGGCGCAGGGCTGAGCAGGGGGCACAGACCCCCAGCCTGGCCCCGGCTGGCCCAGCCTGGCACCCCGGCTCGTACCTGGATGCGTTGCAGGATGCCAGGGCTAAATATGTAGAGCCCAGCATTGATCTTGTTGGACACAAAGACGCGCGGCTTCTCCACGAAGCGGCAGATGCGGCCGGTGTCGGCCTCGCACACCACCACGCCGTACTTGGCCGGCTCCTCCACACGGGTCACCACCAGCGAGCCCTCGCCGCCGTGCTGCCGGTGGAAACGAGCCAGCGCCGCGAAGGGGAACTCGCAGATCACGTCGCTGTTGAGGACAAAGAAGGGCTCCCCGTCCTCGGCCAGCAGGTCCCGGGCCAGCGCCAGCGGCCCCGCTGCGCGGCCGTGAGTGACGCCGCAGGGACGTGGTGAGCCCAGCGCCCCTGTCCTGCTGGCCCCACCTCTGCCCGTCCCAGCATCCCTCCCAAGTCCCCAGTCCCTCTGGATCCTCACCCGGCCCGCTGTCCCTGGTCCTGCCCATGTCCATCCTTGCATACCCCTCCCGAAGCCCCTGCTCCTCCTGGCCGTACCCATCCATAGCCGTGCTGCTACCCATGGTGTCCCACTCGCGGTGTTCCCCACCCCTGCCCATCCACACCCACTCTAATGCCCACGCTGCCCCCCTCCCAGCGTCCCCAGCTCTGCCGTACCCATCCCGGTGTCCCCTCCAGCACCCACCCCGCTGTCCCCTGACTTCCTCCATCCCGCCTGCGCCCGTCCCCCAGCCCCAAGCCCCTGCCCGAATCCTACCTGTGCCCAGCGGCTCCTTCTCGTGGGACATGGAGATGCGGATGCCGAGCTGCGGGCAGATGGTGAGCGGCGGGACAGGCCGGGTTGCGGGGG